>MU857676.1:35848-140029 GCA_033296725.1 Corynascus novoguineensis | reverse complement strand
CCCCAACAAAAAAAAAAAGAAAAAAAAAAACCAAAGTCACACCTGGGCATCAGCTGTCGCCCCCTTCCTCTCGCCGTTGGCCTCCCAAAACTTTGGTCCCTTATCCTTCTTCATGACCAACCCGCGCAGATCGAACGGGTCGACTAGCGTCTGCCAAAACGGCCGCGGATCGTCGTACCCGGGGCCTTGCACCTCGCCGGACCCGTCCATCGCCAGGTACGTCTTTGTGCTCTTGGGCAGGAAGCGCCTTGGGTGGCGGACGTTGACGAGGACTGAGTTGGCGAGCATGAGGGAGGACTCAAAGACCCAAAAGAACCACTCGTAGCGGAGCATGGGGCTGAGGCGGTTAAGGTCGACGGCGCCGGGGTTCCAGAAATCATGCTGAGAAATGCTCCAGTACTCGACGACACGGAAGATGGTCCGAACGCCCAGTAGGGCCGTCGACACGTAGAGTGTGTGCAGTGGCGCGAACAGAGCGCGGCTACTTTTCAATCCTGCCCGCGCGCAACGGCGGTGAAAGGTGGCGGCCAGCAGCACGAAGAGGGCCAGCACGCCCAGTTGCATCACCAGCGCCGCCTTAAGCAGGGCCCGACCCGTAGCCTGCTGTGAGGCAGTCAAGGACTGATTCACACTGTAGGCGACGCCATTGCCGTTGAGGACCTCAATGATGAAGGATATAAAGGCGAAGGTGGTGAGGACGCGGCCTGGGTGGATCGGGGAGTGGTAGGGTGCGTAGTAGAGGATGCGGCCGAGGATGTGGTAGTTTCCTAACTCCAGGAGGGGCCTACATACATGCCACAAGCGTCAGTGAGGAAATTGCCCCTTCTCCTCCAATACGTGATGGTTGAGGTGTACACATACGGTGAGGCGTAGATCAAGCAGGTGCTGGCTATGAACTTGTCCAGGTTCTCGTAGTCAAAAGCGCCCAGCTCTCGAACGATGAAGCCCGCAGTGAAGAGCAAGGCGCAGAAAGGGTAGATAGCGGTCATACGCCAGCACTTATAGTGGCTGGTCGCAGTCAGTTTCGATTCAGAAACGGACAGGTTAGAACGGTTTTTTCTCACTAGCAGCAGTAGACGTGGTGGGCTCCGGATAATGCAAATGCTAGGGCGAAAAATACGGGCGCGCCCTTATTAGGGGCGTAGAAGTATACACTGCCGTCGACATATTCTCCCGACTCCATCTTGGAGCTATAAAGAGTTGGCGTCTGATGTGTTCGGTCGTGAGTCTGTATAGGTCGGGAAGATTCGAGGAGGAGTGGGCATAACCACTGAGTGCAGCCGAGTCGAAGCGCAGCGGACCATGACTCTTGGGTTCTCCATCTTTCTTCAAGCACTTGTGATTGATTTATAACTGATTTCTTGAGCTGAGGCTCTTGAGGTTAGCATATGAGTCTCGTCGTATTTCGCGATCAACGGCCGTGCGTCCATTGATCTGCCTCGAGCTGCAACGGGCAGCAGCCCTGCCGCCGTCACATGGGGTTCGGCCAATCGCATTGTGCCGTTGAATACGATGCATGGAAAGTGACTCTTGGCTGGGCCAGCAAAAACAGCGTTTGTCTTGATAAAAAGGTCGAAGTGGCTTGCGCTGCCACATTCGATAGCCGTAACATGACTCTCGCTGGATGAGGGCGCGAGCAAAGCAACACTTTGGTTCTGAACTGGAGCGCCATATCCTAGGAAATCAGCGATCTGTTACTGCGCCAGGGTAGGCAAGTGGGTGGTTCCGCCACGAATTCCTCGGACCAGGCATTGCCACGCCTCCATCAAACGCTCTCGTCGTTTGATGATTGGGTCCATTCTGTGAAAGAACGGATTATAGAAACGGCATTGCATGTCGAATCATATGGAGGTAAAGCCTGGTTGCCCTATACACTGTACAGACATCCAACCCGAAACAATATGTGAAACAGTCGTTGAGCGATTATCCTCTCGTCGACTGGCAGCCACATCGTCAAGTAATCGAGCGTTCGGCTGAACCCTTGGAAGAAGCTTGGTCATTTTGAACATGTTGTTTCTCGTTTGTTGATGCACTTGGCCCTTTTCATCCGTAGAAAACGCAAAATGCAGATTATCTGAGAATTCCGCAAATTATCGCTATGCACACATCTATCATCCTTGGAAAGATTGATGAGGTGATAGTAGATGCCAGGAAATAAGGTTTGGTGTGTAATTACAGGTCACGCAGATTACCAGTGGACCCTCTGTCACACTTTAGGTGGCATTCAGTTGCGTGGGTTCTTCTCAAAAGAGCTTGACTTGTAGTGGGGTTTCACGTTTCAAAATCGCTCTGTTTCTCGGGTTCAACTCAAACTCATTCCAGCAACTGCAAGCCCTCTCAGGGAAACAATATACGCACAGCG
Organism: Corynascus novoguineensis; assembly: GCA_033296725.1. Taxonomy (NCBI): domain Eukaryota; kingdom Fungi; phylum Ascomycota; class Sordariomycetes; order Sordariales; family Chaetomiaceae; genus Corynascus; species Corynascus novoguineensis. The sequence goes on along the minus strand of MU857676.1, from coordinate 137,667 downwards.
GCATACACTACTGCACTCTGTCTTAATTTACCGGCACAGATTTATCAACATGGCGTCGCCAGAGAAGTCCGAGGAAGAGGTCGCTACTGAGTTCACGTCGTACTACCTGCAGCGGGCCACAACAGAGTTTGCCGAGGATCTCGACAAGGTTCGCGCCGCCGACGACTTCAAGAACGATGCGCTCCAGATCCTTGTCAGCGCACTGCAGCAGGGTACAGTCCTGTTTTCTCCTGACGAGCAGAGGAGGATTGTCACGGCCGCGGCTCGGCCTGAGGGCAAACCATGAGGTTTTCCGGTCCTCGGTCCATTAGCCCAGATTCAAGTTTCCCCAGTCAGGTTCTCGGCGAGTCGAGGACGTGACGAGAGAAGGGCGCTCCATTTTCCCAACAGGGACCGCGCACAGTAGCCGTCGCAAGGCTAAGGCAGTCTAAAAGTCATTTGCCCATCACCAAAACAAGGGCTTCATGCTCGGTGTATCACCTTTAGTGCCGAACCCAGGGCTGCGGAACCGAGAACATCAAACAGCTAGGCTACAGTTCAGTTTCCACCTCAATCTCAAATTACACTTTCGACCCGTTGCCAACCGAGCCGGCCTGCACCGCCACGCTATTGCCTCGCCTACCTCCCCTTTTCCACCGCCACACAATGCCCCTCAGTTTGCAAGATAGCGGCCGTAACCGCTGCCTCAGCGAACCACAAGCCGTTATTCCCCTCATGAGTCACAAATCCGACTGTCCCTCTGCAAAATCACGTAATCAGACAACTTGGCCGAGTGGTTAAGGCGACAGACTTGAATTTCCCACATTCATGGTATCTGTTGGGTTCGCCCTCACAAGTTCGAATCTTGTAGTTGTCGATTTGTTTTTTTCCCACCTGTAGGTGGATGTCTTTTTGCAACTCTTCTTCTTGAACTTGTCTTTGATATCAAATCCGCAATGATTCGCGTCCCTGCCACTTATTGTTCTGGCTTGCCAGTTTGTATTCTAAGTGTTTACGGGAAACTGTTCTCGCACATGCAGATATTCGTGATATGTTTTTGAGTACCTATCCCATACCACATGATCTATCTCCCATATACTATTCAATGCTCATGCCGGGTCATCAACAACTGGCCAGTGTAGGCGCAATAAACGAGCTCTGACATAACTCCAAGGCGCATCAAACGGTCAACATGAGTGAAACTCCTCCGAGACTCAACATGGACGACCACAGAACCTGCTACGGGAAACAGACAGTTTGTCCCACCATAGCGACATTGAATCAATCACTTTCATCCTCATCCTCATCCTCATCCTCATCCTCCTCTTCCTCTTCCTCTTCCTCGCTACTATCCTCCTCATCGGCATTCTCCAACCACTCCACCAATACGCGGCACTTGTCCCGCAACGCGCCCATGGCCAAGCCCTCACAAGCCCTCTTGTCCGCCCACCACGCCAAAATTCCCTCCTCCTCTAGGACGTCCAAGCTATAGAGCTGCTGTAGTAGTGCAGCGAGCAGCGCGCCCGCCCGGCCAGTCTCTAGCCCCGCGACGCCGACTAACGCCTTCTGCAGGGCGAGCGCGAACTCAGCCTGCTCGGCGACATCCTCCCCACCAACGCCGACCTCCTTAACAAACTTGACGGCACCCCTCTTGGAGGTGAGGGCCTCGCCAGCTGCCTTGGTGGGCTCGAGGCTGCCGTGTTCGGGTGTGAGCAGCTGGGCAGCGCGGCGAACAAACGCGACAGCGATGGCGCGGCGCATGGCACTATCGGAGGCGTTGTTGGCGAGCCGCAGGCCCATGAACTCGAGCTTGGCGCCGTCAAAGTCGTCGCTGTCATCAGCGCGGAGGGCATCTACGAGGCCGTGAACCGCATCATTGTGGAAGCCACCGTCCGGCTTGGCGGCATCGTCCGAGGCAAACGACGATAGCCGGTCTCGTGTGGCCCCAAAGTCGCCTGCTTGCAGCGATCCGGCGAGCGATGTGTCGTCGGCTGAGTCGTATTCGTCTTCGGAAGCGAGCGTAGAGATGGAGGATGTAGAGATGTTAAGGCCTTGGAGCGAATAGATGAGCGAGCTTTGGAGGACCGCCGGGTCGCGGCCCGCACCGTCCTCATCATCTGACTCGTCTTCGTCGACGGCAACTTGGTATATCGCGCCCTTCCCACTCTTGCCAACCAGCGAGCTATCAGTCTCGGCGAGCTGCTTATCGTCTGTTAAAATAGAGATCCTTGCTGGAGGATCCGATGGGAGCTGAACACCGTTGTCGACGTGTACCTTGTAGGAAATGAGAGAGCCTTCGGGGACGCGGCATTCTGCGCCGATGACGACTGAGCCTGCTAGCACAGAGTGAACCACGGAGGCCCCATCGCCTATCACGGCATCATCCCAAATGTAGCTGTTCTCGATCCTCACGTTCTTCCCGATCTTGGTCCTCCTCCCGATAACGCTCCCTTGGATAATGGTCCCAGACCCAATTGTGGCTCCCCGCCCAACTGCGGATTGTGTTACCTTGGCTCCTCTCTCAACGACAACATGGTCCTCAACGTAGCTCCCGCCTTTTACCCTTTTATATGTCTGGCCATGAAGGAGGTTGCTGTCAGGTACGAAGGGAAGTGTCCACCGCTCAAGCACATCTTGGCTGATGCAATCATACATCTGAAGGTTGGTGGCCCGCGCCGCGTATCCGTCATCAAGGATCTCGGTGTACAGCATTTTCCCATTGAGTTCCCAGTCCTTCAGCACACCGTGCAGAAAATTCTTCCTTGGCAGCTCGTAGTCGAAACTTTCTGACCAGAGTGCCAGCACGTCTGGGGTGCAAATATCGATGCCGCAATCGACAAGATCGGTCCGAATCTCAATCTCGCCGTGAGAGAATACCGCGGGGTCCAGGTTGACGTAGTGCTCGCTCTGAAGCGGGTGCATCTCCTCATACTGCAAGCATCTCCCTGTTTTTGAATCAACAACAAAAACAGGTGTAATCCCCCTCGCCTTTGCAGCTCGGTGGGGCTGTTCCCCAACAGACCGCAAGACTACGGTCATGCAGGCGTCGCGGTTTGCCTCCCTCCTCGCCCGGTGCTTTGCCAGGGCGGCATCCAGCTGAATATTTGCTACCACGTCGCCATGGACGAGGATAAAGTCGCCTCCAATTATTCCCCGCTTATCCAAGTCTCTTAGAAAATCGCCAATTGAGTTCGCGTCGGATACGCGGATAAACTCGAGGGAGGAAAAGGGAGATGTGGCGCTGCCAGGACTCCAGCGCCTGGATTCGTGAATGTAGTACTCAATGTCTTGAGAATGGGCGCCGCAGTAAATGAAGACTTCTTGGACGCCATTGGAGGCAAGGAACTCGAGGGTGTACTCAATCACCGGAACGTTGACCAGGGGGAGGAGACACTGAATCGTCAATTAGCTACGTCGCGGAACTGACTAGTACGAGACAGCAACGATCATACTCTTGGAGTTTCCAATGTAAATGGCTTGAACCTATCCTGGAAAGAGTCGGCTAGGATGACAGCCTGGAGCACGTCCTCCCGCTTCTCGTCGGCGCCGGCCTTGGCGGGCTTCTTCGCCTTGCCCGGAGCTGCCCCGCCTTTGCCGCCCTGTTTGGACATTGGAAGTTTCCTGAGACGGCGTCCAATTTAAAAAGGCGTAGTTTGGAATATTCTGCTGGTTTCAAGACGATTTGGGGTGCCGGAGACAGCGTGCCGGGAGCGGGCGTGTTGGACAGCCAATTCGATAATCACGTTATGAGTCAAAGGGTCGATGACCTTGACAATTCGCATCTTCAAAAGTTGAAGTGGGGTGCGGGGTCCAGCTGTGGCTGCTGCAAGGCTGAAGAACGAGGCGCAAGAGGGGGACCTCTGAACCCGGAGCGACCCCAAGACGCTCCAGAATGCACGTGCACGAAGCTGTATTTTGCAATCGCTTTGCTGCATGGCTCGAAATTTCTTGGACATGGGCCCGTGGAAAAACCACAGCGCACGCCTAGCCGAACCCTCGTTCCAGGGCCCACTCCTTCACCCGGGGCTAGGAAACAACACTGCTTTTACAGGCAGAACCCGCCAATCAACGCTTTTGGAGGTCGGCGACGTCATGCAGTGTGCCGTTCTGGACAAGCCGAAACCCAAAGGCCCGAGATTGCGGCGCCGAAAGGCAGGCCCAGAACATTCCTCACATGAAGATCATGGACATCAAACACGGCCTGCCCATTCCGTCACCTTCCCGATGTGTCGCCGTGGAAGATGAGCATCAAAAACAGCCTGGCGCTTCAGAAAGCGCTATACTAAGAGGAGTCCACAAGGACAATGGAGCGCTTTCAGTTGACACGCTAGGTCTGCAGAGCTGAGGTTTCGCGTGTCAAACCAAGCGAGAAAGGGACGATACTACACTTCAGGTTTACTGCGTATGGTATGGACGAATGGTGGAGAGCTAGCAGTGGCCATTTGAAGAAAGGCCGCGGGGAGCACCGATATCGCTCCTCTTGGTCTCCGTAACGGTTCATGTTTTCAGTTCCTTCTGTGTACACTCCGCCGGCCGGCGCCTCTGCACTTAGACCTGAGCTGTCTGATGAGCATTGACACAACGCCCAATATTTTCGGCCCGGCAGGCCTGCAACAGAGCAAGACAATCGAGTATGGTGTTGTTTCGCATCCTATATTCCAGCGGCAATTAGTCAACGGCCACTCGCAATCTCAGTTAAACCTCGGGATGCTTGCCCGGACCCTTCGGTCTGGCTTTGCTTGGTATGAACAGCATACCACAGGGCTGCTGCAGCGGCACGGCGGCCCAGCCCGGTCCAGCCCCGGCGCCCAGCAGCCCAGAACCCGCGCCAGACCCTGACGGGAAATGGAACTGGGAAATCCTGCGTGAATTCTGGCCGAGCTTACGTACTTAACTCCGTAGCACGGCGGGATCCAACACACATATTTGATATTCTCCAACAAGCGATCCGACATGGCGGACAGGGACAGGGCAGGAACCCCACGGGGAAGGGGTGTGCTCTCCAGGGATTGCCCAGGTGGGAGCACAAATATATTTATATCTCCTCCCCCGTTCTTACATATGGATAGGGAAGCACTCTCCTGGAAAGGCGATATACATTGCTCACCAGATTGAGAGACTATTCCTCTTTTCCCTCCATCCAATCCAGTCGCCCTTAGCCACTCACCCAACGACGGCAACTCGAAGCAGTTCCGTTTACACCCCAACTAGGCGTGGGCGAAGCGGCCGGTCAATACGAAGCCCTAGCTCGCTTCACTAGCTTGTCATCCCACGCAAACTTAAGACCCTACCCCTCCCCCCGGCGCTAAGTAGTAGGGCTGGGCCACTCTCGAGACTGCGCAATATCAGGAACTTTTTCCCGCCTCAGCAGGCGGTGAGAGTTACCTACATGCTCCGTACCTGTTCCTGTACTGGAGAATGATAATAGATAACCTCTTCCCCGCTTAGCCGCTCAACTGCATCACCTGAGTTTCGGTGATCGCGGTAGTCGACTCTCGCCAACCAGCTAGCTACCGAAACAACGTCTGCCGATGTCCTCATCAAGGGCGAGAGAAGGAAGCAGCTCAGCATCGAACCACATACAAACTCGACGGCACTCTATACACTAGAGGCTTGTTTGTTTCATGATGTTCTAATCACCCGCGCACACCGCCTTCACCCCACCTCCTGTGGCCGAACGGCTCGGGGGAAGAGGCTCTGTTTCATCCTGAAATGCCGAGGCCATGCCTCCCATCTCACGTGTTTCGCGTTTCCGCACCCTCGCCGCAGGTTGATTACCTAGGTCAGTGCGGCTTGGCTTATAAGGCGGACGGGGGTTGGGAAGGTATGGGATGACAGAGGAACGAACGGGATGTAAGCAAGTCCGAGCATATCTCCTCTGGTGTCCCACCGTTTTTGGACCCCTTTATTTCTTTCTTTTTCGATTTTAGTTCAAGGAGTCGACAGTACCTTCGCAATCTCATGGCTTCCTTCTCTCGTCTCAAAGTCGGTCAGACATAAAGAAGCCCCGTGGCATCCGCGCACTTCGACCACCCCAGATGCCGTCGGCCATCAGCGTAACGCCCAGTCGAAGGGCCGCCAATCTCCCAGCTGATCAGACGGGTGAGTTCAACCAAACAGTGTCATAGTTCTCGGCGTCGATACTATGTCTGTATAAATACAAATCAGTTCTGTTCAGCTTAATAGGTGATTTAGGTCCGACCACATCCCCACCGAGAACCGAACCCTTTCCTCCCGACGCAAACCCCAACGCCGATACGACTCAAAACAGGAACTTTCCAACTGTCACTTTCGTATTCATATGATTTTCTCGCCATGCGACTTTCCCAAACCATCCATCGGCTACGGTCTGAGTCGCCAACGCCCCCAACGAATATCTCACGCCGCCTTCTCAACATCCCTTCGGCTGCGGACAATATGGCCGCCTATTGCACATACCCCCCCCCACCTTGCCCGGGCACAGGTCCGTACAGTCGCTGCCTCTTCTCCGGCCGATCATCTCCACCGCCGCTGCCGCCGCCGCCTCCTCCTCCTCCTCCTCCTCCTCCGCCGCCGCCACCACCACCACCGACTTGCAGCCCCGCCATATGTGCACTTTCAGCCATTCCTCTCATTGCATGGGCTTGTGCCTGTGCCTGTGCGTGAGCTTGCGCTTGTGCTTGGGCCTGGGCTTGGGCCTGGGCCTGAGCAGCCTGCGCGCCTGCGACCTGCTGCGCCGTCATATACCCGGCGTACCCGCTTTGTTGGTGCTGATGGTGAGGGTGGTGCTGCGTCTGAGGGCCCGGTCTCTGCGTTCCTCCAGAAGTGAGCACCATGCCGCCCCCGGGCCCGGTCATGTACCCGCCGCTGGGCCCACCACCGTCCATGGTCGGGGATGTCTGGTGCATCTGACCCGGCGAGTGCCATGACGAGGCGGTCGACGGCGACTGGATGGGCGTGTGCTCGAACTTGACCTGCTGCATACCCGCAATGGCTGCGGGGCCATACCCTGCTTGGTTTTGCGGGGTGGGCGCGCCAGCTACGGTTTGGCTAAGGTCGTCGGCCAAGCCAGCACCCTGCGGATCTTTGAGCATACGGACGAGGTGTTTGCGGAGGATGCGGGCCATGCCGTCGCGGGTGAAAGGTTTCGCGAGCACATCGTTCATTCCTGATTGATTGGGAGTTAAAAGGGAATTCTCGACGACAGGTCAGTACTGGTTGAATGATTGGAGCTTACCGAATTGGAAATAGGTCTGGATGTCCTCCTGGCGAATGTTCGACGTCATGGCCACGATGGGAACCTGAGGCGCGACAATCCGGATCATCGCTGTAGCCGACACGCCGTCTAGGTTGGGCATGATGATATCCATGAAGATGAGATCGAACCGCTCTGCATCCCTGTTGACTTTCTCTACAGCTTCAAGGCCGTCACGCTACGAAGCCAACGGTTAGCGATCTTTTCTGTTACCGAAATAAGCAACCTCACTTACTGCAGTGTCGACGCTACAGTCCATGTTGGTGAGGAATTTGGATCCGATTCTCGCGCATGTCTTGTCGTCCTCGACGAGCAGGATATGCGGTTTCTTCCCACGCCACATAGACCCGAGTTGTTCCTTGATCGGCGGGGTGACTTGTGACGGCGCTTCGGCCTGAATATTTGGGTTGCTCAACGGCCGACTATAGGGGATGTTGTGGATATGGTCGGCATGGAAGGGATCGATACCCGTCGTCTGACCCACAGGGTACACCATGTGGCGGGGATCATTAAGGGGGTCGTGAACGATTGGGATAGCGGGTCCGGGGTGCGCGAACATGACAGATGATCCGGCCGAATCAGCCGGGGATCCGTTCTGATTGTATGCCATGGACAACCTCTCAAGTTCCCGATCAGCCTGGGCATCCGGAGACACGCCGTTGAGAATCTCTCTGGCCCGCCGCAGCTCGGGTGCCGGCTCGTCCGCCCCATCCGGCAAGAAGCCCATCGCCCCGGCATGGTGATTCTGGCCTGTCTGGCCGGAATGGCTGTTAGACTGGGCCGAGTGGCGGCTGTTGCGCCGCCGATCCTCCATGTTGTTCAGATGCGTGATCAACTCATTGGAAGCCTGGCTCTGAGCCCTAACCATCTTTTGCAAACTCAGGACCTCGCTGACCAGCAGCCTATTTGTCTTTTCGAGTTCATAATACTGTTCCTGTAGAGCCTGGATCTGGTGCTGGGTCGCCGTGAGCGACTCGCTCAACACGATGATCTGCTGTGATGCTGGGAACGCATCCTCGGCCGGCGGGGCTTTCCTCGGTGCCGGGGCCTTCCGTCGAATGTTATCCAGGTTATCTTTCCTATCGGCTCTAAACTCGGGATGCCGGAACTCCCACGCCTACCGGTCCGAAAGGTTAGTATCCCCACTCTCCCGCTCGAGAATACAGGGTGGCAACCTACATCTCGCCCGTATGGCGATTCGCCGCTCTCTTCGTTGTGTCTGACTTTATGAAAGTCGTACTTGTTCAATTGGCGTACGAAACTCGCAAAATTGCTGTGTTTGAAGTGTTTGGGAAGAATCGTCTTTGTGAATTTCTCGTTCTGCCAGCCGGGGAAATCAGCCTCCCCCATAATTTCCTGCCAATGCTTTAGGTTGGACGGTAATCATACGTACCTCCAAGACCACAAAACTGTCGCCATCGGCGCTCCATCGTACTACTGAGTTGTACGAGGGGTCCTCGAGCATCCTGCAACATGATGGATTAGTACGTGCCTCAGAGACGGACGCAGGGCGCGGCGCATAGAGCTCATCGTACTTGTAGAGTTTGCGCACCTGGGGACGACGGCATGTTAGTTTGGGTTCACCCGGAAAGGCGGTCTTGTCGATGCGCGACGTTGGGGTGGTGTGTGCTCACAAAGTCGCTAGAGTTGTTTCCTCCAGTCGGCGCGGAGGCCGCGTCGCCGTCGGCGGGCGGCATGATTGCAACCGGGGGGACGGGGTTCGACGTGGACTGGTCGACTTTAACTGCTAAAAACCAGTCAACGGCAGCGCATGCGTCGCGACGCACTCAATGCAGTCGGAATCGGAACGCCGATAGCAAAGGCCGATAAGCCCAGAGAGACCCGAGAAGAGAAAGGTCTAGATCAGGTGGAAAGCGATTCCGAATCCCAACAGGGTGCACAGTTTGAAGATTGCCCCCTTCCAGGTTCTCATCCCCACAAGGGAGGAATGCAACGGCTTCCCTGGCCCGAGCTGCGCGCGGGTTCCCACTTTTTGTTCGAGATCGCGTATCATAGGCTCGGCTGGGGCGTCTTGCTCACGCAGCGGTGCCGCTCGCGACGTACTCGGTGCACTACTGCCCAATGCTTCCGACGGTGAACAAAACTGTGCAAGAACGATTCCGGAGACGAAGGCTTGTCCCCTGCTGCATTCGTGTGTTTCTGTCCCGTCTGCCGACAACGTTGCGAATTTGCTTTCAAGTTTGCGGTTTGCGCCGACTTCACGATTGTGGCAACCGGGGGTGGGGCCAGCTGAGAAGCCCAGCAATGCCTAGCAATCGACTTGGCGCTGGGGCGGAGGTCGAGATTGGTACCACCAGAGGGTTACTTGGGACGATTGACTCGGGACGCCACCTGGCTTCTGGTGGAGGGAGGGAGACTTGAGAAGAAAATGGTAAAGAAATCCGGCTTGCGAGTCGAGGACCAGAGACAGAGGCACACCGCGGCTGGCAGGTTGGCGTCAGGCGGCGAGCGAGTTGTAAGAGCGGGGTGCGTGCAGGAACTGCTGGTTGGCAGGCAAGCTGGAATTGGTGACGATCTTCAAGAGCAGCGATCTTTTCGTCTGGTTGCGGCCCGTTGTGTCGAAGAGTTCGTTATTTTTCATCCACTAGCGGCTAAGTGACCCTCAAACCAACGGCTTGCCGGTCTTTAAGGACGGGTCGCCGCTCCTCCTTGAGTCACTCAACGTGTTCGGTTCGAGGACTGGTATATTTGGCTCTCGGGCTCGAGGCCAAGAGGTTGCGCAGTGCCGGGGCAGTTGATCCCGACGCGGGAGCGTTATGGTTTCTTGGGTTAACTTTGGAAAGCTGCACAAGCAGGGTTGGACCCCTGGAGCCTGACAGGGCACCAGATCCTGGCCGCTGGGCATGCCGTGGCGTGCAGGAGCGTGGTGATTCGTTGCGCCTTCCAAGCGGGGACCGTCTGGTTTTTGCCAAAGCCGAGACTGACACCGACCACCACGCAAACTGAGCACGGAGTGCACGGGCAGTACGCGAAGTTGTCGAGTTTATGGATTCTATTTTAATATCTATATAGAATGAAAAGAGGTTAAACTCATTGTGTGTACAAAAGAGACGAATATGGCTTCGAATATGGTTTTCGCACCAGGGCGGGCGGTCGATGAGGAACTATCGTTCCAAAATATCGAAGGAGTAAAGCCTCGTTTGATGAACCACAACTGGCAGCATTCAAATCGCCGCCTACTACGAAGTATTGACGAGATTACCCAAATACCTGTTCTGACTTGGGGGAGGGGGGAATTCGTACAACGAGAGGTATGAAGCATTGAATTCCATTGCTTTTCGTCAAAGTGTCTGGCAGTTGGCGCTTCACACAGTCCATTGCTTTTCCGTTAAGTCAAATCTCATAACCGCAGAACGGTTCATGAGCTACTTTCTCAATATTGCCGCCTATCTGTCAAGAGGCCAGTTGGGAAAATGACGGCGAATTTCACCATAGCAATCTGCGTGTATTATTCGCCGTGTCTGCCAGACAGATAAATACATACTACGATACCAATCGAGGCTGTTCGTTACCTACCAGTGAACGTCGACGGATAGTTCAGCTACCTCCAACCCCCAACCACCCGCACCGCAAAGTTGTGAAGAAGCTAGTCTGGGCCGGAATGATTCCTCCAGTGATGGAAGCCAGCCGGTGCCGATATCCGGGGCGCTCTGCAGACATCCAGATCCGGCAAAGATCAACGGCAGCACACAATATCGTCCCGTCACGCTACACTCACGATTTTTCAACTATTTTGTCTCTTTCTCAAAGGACCTTTTGGCCAAGAGACAATCTTGGCGTCCAGCTCTCAAATTGACGCTCCACCGAGCCTTGCCGCGTTCCGACACACCGGCGGAGGGAAGCGAGTGCCAGAGATGCCGTTTAATTCGCCGCAGTCGATATTCCAAGCGGTATGTATGGAATACGAAGTATGGAAACACAGCAGTTCATTCCGTAGCCGTTGTGTTTCCTTGAAACAAGATACCGAGAACAAGAGCAATTCCAAAGATAAGCATTGAAAACACATGTAGACGCATTACAGAACGCTTACTTCCACCCTTGAGAAACTTAACAATCATGACCCCCGGACATCTGCCCCGACTTGAAAACGGCCCTGAGAGACACCTGATACCAACCCTGACCACAGACGTGGTTTCTTGATGCAGTTCACGACTAATAGCCCACTGCTGCCTATCCGGGTTGATAACGTCTAAAAAAAACAATATTGCATTAACCCACAAACGCCGTGCTATGGTGGTCCTCCTTCCCCTTTTATATCACGATACAAAATTAGCACAAGTCCGCAGGAAAAACAGCGGAGGCCAGATATCACTGCCCCGCCACGGACCGACCCAATCTTTGATATGTACTGAAATTCCCGAGACTTCTTCCCTATCTCCCTCGCAACCGAACCCCCAAAAAAGGAGGCTAATACTTGATGAGCTTCTGCCCCTTAGTCTTGTCCTTGCCCACCTCGGCCCCCTGCGTTGAGAACGCACAGTACTTGTCCTTGATCGCCACCACCTCGTACGTTCCCTCCAGGCTGGCGCGCACCACCTTGGTGTGCTCGTGGCTGACGTCGTGGCGCGTCTCGAGCACCTGGCTCTTCTGGCCCTTGCGCGCGTTGGTGCTCCGCGTGTAGCTGAACTCAAACGGCGGTGTGCCCCAGAACTCAAACAGGATCTCGACCTCGCCGCCCTCATGGATGTCTACGCGCGAGTTGCGGCCGTGGCTCATGCGCACGGCCGGCATGGGGTGGATTGTCTTGGCGATGTTAACGGGCGCGCGGCACTCGCTGGCGCGGTCGGCGATGGTCGTAATGGTGAACTCGCCAGGCGCTTCCGCCACGCGCCGGAAGCTGGTGGTGGGCGACCGTGCCTTGCGCTCGGCGCCGTCGAAAGTGTACCACACCTCGAAGGGAGCCGTGCCGGAAAGGGTGTATGAGATGCGCTCACCCACGCAGTAGTCGGTCCGGGTCTCAAGCGGGTAGATGGTGGGCGCCTCGAAGAGCTGAACCTGAACAGCGGGCCCGCCAAGTTCGGCCATTGAGTGACAACCGCTGCCGTCCCTGACGTCGCGGATTCGGATTTGTTGCGTGCCGAGCCGAAGCTGGTGGCGCGGGATGTGAATCTCGTACGAGTTGGAGTTGATGGTTGGCGTGCGATAAATCTCGGGCACGGCAGCGCTCTGGTGCTTGATTTCAATCTCAAGCGCAAATGGAGGGACACCCGTCAGCGTGACCGGGATACCGTCCTCGTTATCCTGTTCTGATTTGCAGTATTTGAAGGTCTGACCGGGTTTGACGAAGGACGCTGCCGGCTTTCTGTTGACTTTTTGCTTGACAACGAGCGGTTTGAAGTTGCGATCGCTGCTGTACAGGTGATCTTCCAGCGCGGTGAACTTGTAGGTGTAGGTGCCCGCCTTTGCCGTATCCGCCTGTATCGTCTCCTTGCTGAGGGTGGCGTCGAATTTCCTCTTGCTCAACGAGCTGGATCCCTGAAGAGGATGATGGCGGACCTCGTATTCCACCGTGTACGGCGGTGTCCCTGGGGCGTATCAGCTGATGCCGTCACTCTAATATTTGTGGCATTCATTGGCTTACCATGCAAAGCGACCTCGAATCCCGATATATCGCCCTCGCAAACGTCTTCGACCACAAAACCGCCATCTGCCTGGGTGACCCCATGCGAAAGGACGACGGACATTTGTGGGCGAGGATACCAGTCAACCTCAAACCTCGACGCCTTAGAATCGACAACGCCATGGCACTGGTTATCCCAAATATCGGTAATCATGTAGGTACCGCGCGCCTTGACGTCAATAAATCCGTTGTCGTTTCTGACCGTCCTCTCCAGAATCTTCGGGTTGTCTGCCGGCCCGTCGTCCACGTTGGCATAGAAGACTTTCCACGGTCCCTCCCCAGTAAGGCGGACCGGAAGCTTGACCGTGGAGCCCTCCACAGCCAGCACCTTGCGCTTGCCCTCAATCTGGCCAAAGGCAGCGCGCGGGCTTTGACGTCTGACAGAGATCTTGAGCTCTTCCTGCAGGAAATTTCTACAGCCCCTCTTATCCTGGACGCTTGTTAAGCCCAAAGTGTATTCACCTCCTTGCGTCAGGGGTTTGGTCTTGATCTGGTAGGTATTTCCCTGGATGTCGGTGACCTTGTGCTGCTTCCTCTTGCCATCATGGATAATCTCCCATTCTAGCGTAAATGGAGCATCGCCAAGGAGCAAGATGTCAGTTGTCACCTCATCCCCAAGGCACGAGCTGACCTTGCCTGTGCTATGCTGGATGAGGGCCGCTGCTGCGGGCTTGACGTCCTGCTCCAGGACATATTCGTTCCCAGTAAGCCTCCGGCCCTTCTTGTAGATGTCGTCACCGATATGAGTGAATATGTACTTGTGGTGTCCAGCGACGCGGGGGATCAAATCCATTTGGTATCGTAAGCCGGGGATATTGACCCTTTCGGATCGGCGCTCGCCGTTGGAAATGACATCGTACCGCACAATGAAAGGCGGTGTTCCGATGAGATCCATGTCCACGCGCAGACCGATAGAGTTACCGGCGCATGTGTCGGGGATTTCTTCGGAGCGCAGAGTGACCGTAGGCTCAAGAGGATTCAGCAATAGGCAGGACGACGGCTCCTGCACTTCACCCTCACACGAGCCGGCTGAGACCGACTTGAGGGTGTATAAGCCAGGAGCAGAGATGGAAGGCCGATCACGAGCATTTCTCGCGTTGTGCGTCAGCGTCGTAACCTCCTCTCCGTGATCTCCACTTTCTGTGAGAGTATCGATAGGAGAAAATTGCAAAGTCAGTGTGTGTGCTGTGACGTCGGGGGTCTGTCCGGCGATACTGAATCGAACGGGTAGCTCTTTGGAGTCGCCTCTGGCAACCTTGAGCGGTCTCCGCAAATCGCAACCTTCCAATCGCACTTGCGGACGCTCTTTGACCTTGAAGTTCTGCACAAGATGCTTGGGCTTGGGCTTCCCATCGGGGTCATCGGCAGAGGTCTCATATTTGACCAGATTTCCAAACCCGTCCTGGACCTCGTCCACAGAGTACTGCCATTCTCCGCTGGCGTGCATGGACTCATTGAGCCCAACGGGAACTCGCTGTGGCCGGGCCCACGAGATATCCTCGTCATCCAGACCAATCAGAGTTGCTGAGCGCAAGGCATTGAGGGGCGACGTGAAACCCTCGGGCTGCAGACTTTGGAAGTGAAAGCTGTGATCCTTGCCGTTGATTGTACGGCTGTACTTGATCTTCAATGGGGGAGTACCCTCAACTTGGAGGGAGAGATCAGAAAGATCGCCCACGCAGCGACCTTGGGCGACGGATGGACCGACCCAGGCTTTCGGGCAAGGCACAACAAAAGTCTGGGGTGTCCTGCGTTGCACCTCAAGCTTGTACTCATCAAGGACTCGACCCAATTGATAAACACCAGGCTTCTTTACCGGGTAGTCGAACTGGACCACGGTTTGAACTCCCTCCTGGCTTTCCCGCTTCGCCTTGCGCTCAATATCTCGAATCTGCGCCCTCGTCAACTTGATCGACTCTTGCTGGTTGGTCTCCAGGTCGGTGCGAAGAAGCTCGACTTCGACAGGAATGGTTGCGTTAAAGAACATAGGCAATGCGACCGTCTTACGGTCGCCGCCTAAGCAGAAGGGGTGGAGTTCGGGGTTGAGAACAGCGGATCTAGGATAGTCAGTGTTTGGTCAAAAAGTATATAAGGCTCTGTTCTCACCCCTCAGGAAGAATATTGATGATTTGTCGGCCCATGATCAGTGAAGAGTTGTGCAAAATGCTGGACATCTTGACGTTGTGTTCCGAAATGGCGAGCTCGCGGTCGTAGAAGACCTTGACGAAGCCGAGGAACCATGCTTGCCATGGGAACTACACATATGTTAGCAACGCGATATCTCCAGTCGCCAACGATGTACTGGGATTGCATACCCCGATATTGAACATGAGCAGCCAGTCAAAGAGAGCATGGAAGAAGAATGCCACGATCACGAACGGCTGTGACAATTCAAGCCATGGTATCCTCAGCTCTGGCAGCCCAAACAGAAATGCGCAGTCTATCGCAATCCATTTCAAAAAGAGCCAAAAGGACTCTGTATCCTCCTCAACCAACTGGGCCCAGTCGTAAAATTTCCAGGCAAATAGGGCGGCATAGAAGCCAAAGGCGTAGAGACGCTGCGTCGGTGCGTCGAGAATATGCAATGGAATCACAGGCGCGGAATTCGACGCCGATGTCCCTTGTTGGGGCGCGACCGGCAAGGAACTGCTCCGGCTCGTCGTTGAGGCAGACGCTGATGCCCTGGCAGGACCTCTTTTCGAGGCTGCCTGGGGCGTCTGTGGAAAGGCGCCGATGGAAGATGCGCCACTCATGGCATGCCGAGTTGGGGGTCCTTAGATTGTGTTTTCGAATGCTCCGTCGGGGACCGATAGGGCTGGCCTCCTCGTGGAGTCTCCGCTCGTTCGTCAACTCTTGTGGTGCTCGCGGGAGCTCGAGGTTGCCGAAGGGCGAAAAGACCCGGATCCTGACGAGGACGCGGGTTCGGAGACGGAAAGGATGGCTGGTATTATTGTGTCGTCGATGTTCGCTGCCGGTATTGTGGTGCAGCCTCCACTTGTCGCATTATGCTGGAGCCGCAAAGCCAAAATTTCCCGTTGCCTTTTGGATGCTGCACGTCAAAGACGCGCTCTAGTGTGTTGCCGCGCTGTGGTTTGTTGCAGCAACAAGGCAGGGTCCAGTTTGCCGTTGGCACAGCGCTATTGGCCAGGTAGCTCTCGAGTTCCTCTCCACTACGCTGCCCAGGTATGCCCCACTCACTTGAAGTTCGAAGCCAGGATCGCAGGCAAAGGACGGGAGCTTTCAAGATCATTCGAACCTGCGTCTGCTCATACCACTTGCTCAAGATCCTGCTGCACCTCTAAGTTGTGGATGGATGCATTAAGGTATCAAACTGTTCAGGTTTGCGTGACTTCCTTTTTAGCAGAAGCTCAGGCAATGTAACGTGAATGACGGCGAAGTGTGCTGTCTTGTGGCTCCCAGCTACCCGTAATGTAAACCGCACCTACGAAGTACATGTAACAATCACCACTCGCTCGCCCAACTCAACACCATTCGCAGTTACTGATTTTCAATAATAGTGATACACAGAGGCACAATATTCCCTCCCCCTCCCCCCAAATTATTTCCAACTCTGCGGGACGGAAAGAGCCCGGGAGCCGTTCGAGCCATTACAATAGCGTCTTGAGAGGAGTACTTTTTACACAAAACGTACCTCTTTTTCATGCCAACTCAGCTCTAGTGTTGATGGTGAGTGAACTTATCAGAACACAGGTTGGGCAAGACTGTATAACCTACTCTGCCTGACTTAACGAAGAGACTTTTCTGATGGCCCGCTTTTTCAACCGAGTAGATACCGGCAACTGCTGGCTGTGCAGTATCTTCGAACAAATGCTGAGACACGCCTAGTAGCTGCACCGGACTGTATCTTCATTTCCTTCAACCGTTGTTGTGTTTCAGCGAGTGTGCCCTGGAAAGGGTGTTGAGCTCAAACCGTGAGGCAGCAGCCCAGATTTCGAACCGATATCCTGTGTTTATTTCGCCATTGTCTCCAACTCCCAACTCCTCGACTTTTAACGCCGGGCAAACCCGCGCCCTCGCAGCACCTCTCGCATTTCTTTTCACAGCGCCAATTACGGGATGGCTCGTGTTCGAATATCAAGTGATCCCACCAAGGAGACGAATTCCGAAAACGGTGACGCGGCTTCTTCTCTCCCCCTTCGTCGATCCGGCCGTGCACGCAAAAGGCCGTCCGACCATGGTGAGGATGCCGACTACGAGAACGGAAGAATAGCGACTTCATCTGCCTCATCCGAGTCCCGACAGAACCGAAAGCGACGGGTAGCGCCGAGCGCTCTCGACGTGCCAGATAACTTGCTCGAGGCATCTCTAGGGCCATGGAAGGAGAATGAGCAATCTGAATGGCCTAGCTGGATCGAGTTGGAATCTGACCCGGTGAGTTCTCTCGTTTATCAGCGCCCGTCGCTACAACGGCTAACCGCTTTGCAGGCGTTCTTCACAGCTATTTTAGGCCTTCTTGGCGTCAAGGGAGCAAGGATAGAGGAAGTGCTCTCGGTCGATGAAGACACCCTGGCCACCCTACCGTATGTCACTCAGGCGACTCTGTTGCGGCGAGGCGTTTTAACATATTCTTTGTGCAGTCCTCCGGTACACGGGTTAGTATTCCTATACGAGTATGTCGCAGACGAGGGCATCAAGACCACAGAGTCTTGCCGCAACGTGTGGTTTGCAAATCAGGTTTGCCTACTTGTTGTTTTCGAGAGTGTTTTGTTTATCACTTACACCGAGATAGACCACACAGAATGCCTGCGCCACGATTGCCTTGCTCAATATTATCATGAACGCAGAGCAACTCAGCCTCGGCGAGAAACTCCGCAAGTTTAAGGAGGAGTCCAAGGACCTGTCACCACCACTAAGGGGCCACCTGATCAACAACAGCACCTGGATACGAGTTGCTCACAACTCGTTTGCTCGGTAAGGTTTTACGAAATAGCCCACCACCTCCTATCCGCTAAGATTCCACAGACGGTTAGATCATCTGGACGCCGCACTGGGCCTTCAAAATGAGGTTGATAACAAGAAGAAACGAGCAAAATCAGTGTTTTCCGGGCAACAGCAGAAGAGAAGGAAGCCAAAGAAAGAAAAATCCGAGAATACTACGGCTTATCATTTCATAGCCTTTGTACCGATTGGGCAGCAAGTCTGGCAACTCGACGGCCTCGCCTCGGCCCCCGTCTGCATAGGCAAGTCACTATCTTGCACACAGACATCTACTTTTTCTGTGGTTAATACTAGTACCAGGCGAGTACGGAGAGGACAAGCACTGGACCTCAGTAATGTGCCCCGTCCTCCAAGAACGCATGATGCGGTACGAGACGGAGCGACTATTTTTCAGCCTTCTCGCGGTATGCGGTGATAATTTGGCCCATGTCCGACAAAAACTCGCCGCCAACATCCGCAATTTGGCAGATCTCAACTCAAAACTCAGCAACAACCCGAGCTGGCCGTCCAGGACAGCCAGCCAAGACACCATCTACAACCCGTCCGACGCGCGGCTCCCGGCCCTCCAACTCGACGTAGAGGACATCCAAGCCGTCCCAGATAGCGACCTTAAACCTTCGCTATCCAAACAACAGCAGCGAGATTTGTGCTCATCACCCGGCATGGACGATGAAAGTACCCCTGCCGAAACAACGATTGAGACGGCTCTGGAGCTCTGGGACCAGCTCGGCGTCGAGCAGAAGCAAATATTAGCAGAATACGACCGTGAGAGTGTAGCGGACGGCGGCCAGGAGTCGACCGTTATACTGGGGCGCACCAAGGACTACACGGCCGCCGTGCATGAGTGGGTCAAGAAGCTTGCTGGTCATAAGGTGTTGAAGAGGCTCCATCGGGAAGTGCAGCTCCAGAACTCCTGAGCAATAGAACCAGAGGGTGTTAAAGTGTTGGCATTTCATGCATTAAGCATCTCTATGGAAAGCGAGGGAACTGGGACCGCAAAGGGAGGATTACCGGGTGTTCGTGGGGGATTTGGCGGCCGCCTGCAAAGCTTAAAAAAGTTTTTTTTTCTGTGAAATCTTGGAGCAACGGAACTGACTGATTATATTATAGATGGTACTTTGCATTCTCCGTATAGACATAGGTACGGAATGAACATCATGATACGAAAACATAGTGAGCGGTATCGGCTGGGTTCAGTGGGTAGGTGTTGTTACCTGAAACGCGTTTGCTGTCCTACAAGTGTTGAACTCCGACGCCTAAGATGCCTGAAGAAAACAATAGTCGTTGTAAAGTATATGTGTATAGCCATAAGCGTCGCAATAAGCGGTTACTAGGGACTCATTTCGCAATCACAAAGTAGGCGATGCACCAGGTGGAAAGCATGCTTTGCCAGACGAAAGGTTTCCCATGACGTAATAACAGCTTGGAAACATAGCAAGGCGGTCTGGACCCTCTTCTTCCTGGCGGCAAAATGACGGCATTCGGTGAGCGAGCTCAGGGCCCCAGGGATCCCGGCAAGCTTTCCGCGCTAGCGGGGTCCCCACCGCCTTGACTGCGTCGTCAAAACCAACTGAGGACCAACAACAACTGGCCCGGTGACACAAGCCTCTCCCGACGTCAACGGCCCTGCATATCTGGAACTTTAAGCGCAACCTGCTCAGGTTATGGTTTAAGCGAATAAACCCATTTTTTTTTACGCCTCCTCTCACAGACCTTGGTTTCCTCCGACACCAAAGGAATCAAAGCTCAATTTGAAATTTGCAGTCAACTCCCCGCCTCCGACAGCACACCGACATGTCCAGGAGAAGCAGTGCGGCCGCCGTCAATGGCGCCGCTTCGAAGGAAGGCAGAAACATAGACCTCCCGAGTACGCCAGCTGGTTCCCCTTGTCCTAGCGACCTGCAAAGAGAGGGCTGGACGAAAGGAGATGGCAGACGAAGCTGACAGACACGGCAGCATCAGACAAGCAGAAGGTCCTGCTCTCCACCGATGCAGGTCATTTCTCCCTCGTCCGCGCTCTGCACCTGGCAGATCTCATCACCGAAATGAATGGTGAGCAGTAACTTAAAGAACTGGCACAAGAAAGAGACGGCAAGAGCTGACCAAGTACGACTTTCGACAAGGCCTCTGCGGCATCCTCTCCCTCTTCTCCTCGATGCGCTACTGCCTCGGCGACCCGACGGAGCACGGCAACCTCTGGGCAGCCCTCGCCTTCCTGCCCTTCGGCCTCTTCTTTGACTTCCTTGACGGCAAAGTGGCACGCTGGAGAAAAAAGAGCAGCATGATGGGCCAGGAACTAGATTCGCTTGCCGACCTGGTACGTCAACGATGCAATACACAAAGTCACATACCCAACATGATTCTTCACACATGATTCCCCTGCAAAGAAGATGTGAACCCTTCAACATCCACTACTCTACCCCCCTTCGCCCATCATGGTTGAACTAACCTTGCGCTTTCCTCTCGGGTTTCCAGATCTCCTTCGGCGTCTCCCCGGCCGCGGTCGCCTTCGCCCTCGGCATCCGCACGCCCCTCGACCACCTCTGCCTCGCCTTCTTTGTTCTCTGCGGCCTAACGCGCCTGGCGCGCTTCAACGTGACGGCCACCTCCATCCCCAAGGACGCCTCAGGCAAGGCGCGCTACTTTGAGGGCACCCCGATTCCGACAACGCTCGCGCTCGACGCCCTCATGGCCTACTGGCTGTCTCAGGGCTGGGTCGGCCACGACGCCCTGCCGGGCGGCGTGTGGTTCGCCGGGTCCGCCCTCGAGATGCACCCCATCGTCTTGTTGTTTATGGTTCATGGGTGTTTAATGACCAGTAGGACGATTCACATCCCTAAGCCTTAGTTTCTATGAGATACTTGGCCATATGTTGTTGTCTTGGGTCATATAGCCTGGCCAAGCTTGGGAATAACTGTATCGGAACGACCCCGGTAGGTGAGGTTTGGGGCCGGGCAAGCATACATTTTCTACTTCATGGAGCGAAAATGCGATGAGTTAGACAGGAAATCGATTTTTTTTTGTGAAAGCTGTCGTCTTGTGTATGTACGCCTGGCATCAGTTTCATTTCGGGTCTGAGCTACCGAAGTACACTCCGCTTGGCCTGCTCCCACGTCGATGTCGAATTGTTGCTTTTGGCATTCAGGAGCAGGACAACGAGCTGAGGTACTTGTGTGTGTGCGTGTGTGAAACTCTGAAAATCTGAATGCATACGGACCGCAAGACAGTTTCGCACAATAATTCGAAACATAAAAGCCGACGATCAGGTGGGACATTGCAAAGTCTAAGCTATCTTGCGCCGGAGTACATCTAAGCCTTGTCTACCTTCTCCGCCTTCTCCTCTTTCTTGTGCGGGAAGGGATTGTACATGCCTCTGTCAGCCTTAAGCTTACGCAACTTCTCAATTGCCTCGTTCAAATCGAACGGCACGTCTCTTGCCTGTGTCGAGGTGTCGTCGCGGTAGCGGATGTTCACCTTGCGGTTGCGCATCTCGTCGTCGCCAACCACGAAGCAGAAGTTGTCTGTACATGTTAGCACCTCTTTTGTCACTCTTAGGGTTGAACCGGTATTCATTGACTCACATTGCGCCAGCTGTCCGTTGCGAATTTTCTTTTGGAGAGTGTTGCCGGTACTGTCGACATCTGGAGAGTTCAAGTCAGATTGTACTCAGAGAACGGAGAATAGCAATAGGGCCACATACCAACATGGAAGCGCTCCTTCTTCAGAAGCACAGCCACCTCCTTGGCATAGCCCAAAAAGCCCATACCAACGGGGATGACGATGATCTGCCGAGGCGACATCCAAAACGGCCACTTGCCAGCAAAGTGCTCTGCCAAAATGGCCGTAAAGCGCTCGATACTGCCAGCCATGGCGCGGTGGATCATGACAGGCCGAGCGCAGCCGGGCGAAAGAGGCTTCTTAACAAGCAAGGGCTTCTTCTTCTCCTTGCCATCCTTGCCATCTTTCTTCTCATCCGCGGCAGCATCTGGCGCCGGTGCCGGAGCCGCATCCGGAACTGGAGCAGCCGCGGCGGCATCAGTTTTGTCCTTGTGCACGCCCTCGGCAGTCTGGTACTCAAGAGAGAAGTTGATGGGTTGTTGAAAGTCGAGCTGAATGGTGGCGCATTGCCATTGTCTCTATCGGCCATGTTAGTTATCAAATTAGCGAAACACAATAGAAGGTCCCATACGTTGAGGCAATCCTAGTGACATACAGTCAGCACTTGCAACGGGAAATTTTGATCTCTCAGGGGATGCATACCAAAACAGCAATGTCGACCTTGGGCCCGTAAAAGGCGCCATCACCAGGGTTGAGCTCCCAAGAGACACCGGCGTTGGCGGCTGAGAACTCGTCAAGAGCTTCCTTGAGACGGGCCTCGGCATTGTTCCACGTCTCGACCTCACCCATGAATTTGTCCGGGCGAGTGGACAACTTGAGCTTGAACGTAAGCCCCAGCATACCGTAGAAAGAGCTCATGAAGTCGAACAGGTCAGCGACCTCCTCTTTGATCTGATCCTCGCGGCAGACTCGTGCTAGTTAGCAAAACAAGAACCATCCTGCGGAGATTGAGGACTCACAGATGTGGGCATCATCTTGCTGGAACCTTCTCACTCTTGTCAGACCGCTTAGCGCGCCGCTGGCCTCGTTCCGGTGCAGAACGCCAAAGTCGGCAAGACGTAGTGGCAACTCCTTGTGACTTCGTTCCTGCAACGCACAATTTAGTCACATTTGATGATTCAAGCATATGGCAGTGCTTACCCTGTGACGGAACATCATGGCGTGTGCTGCGTTATACTTGTTAGTAGAGCTGGTGTTGTCACAAGAATCGGAACATACCAGGGCAATTCATCGGCTTGAGACCAAACTGCTCCTTATCGACATCAAGCAGGAACATATCTTCCTTGTAGTGAGCTAAGTGGCCCGATTGTTCCCACAGAGACACGTTGAACATGTTGGGAGTCATGACCTCGTCGTAGCCCCGCTTCCAGTACTCTTCACGAATGTACTCCATGATGGCATTGTTGATGCGCATGCCATGTGGCAGCCACATCGCAGAGCCCGGCGAGCACTCCTCAAAATAGAAGAGCTCTTGCTGCTTCCCAATGAGACGATGATCGCGCTTAGCAGCTTCCTCGAGGAATTTTTTGTGAGCTGCCATCTGCTTCTTGTCCGGGAAGGACACACCGTAGATTCGCTGTAGCGAATCGTTGTTGGCATCTCCGAGGAAGCTTGATTATAATCAGAATCAAAATAACGAATGAACGTCATAAGTAGCACTTACTATGACGACGAGTTCTTCATAATGGCGAAGGCTTCGATCCTGCTGGTATCAGGCACATCTACGTTTTGTTAGCATTTCCCAGACCGCAAAAACAGAGCATGTCGCGAGGCATGAGATGGATAACATACGTGGCCCACGGCATAGATCGCTGTTGCAACTGCGTCAGCTTTTGATTACATCACGTACCACGGAGACCTGACTTACATCAAGGGACCGTTCCTGTAAACGGTAGTTTTTGTGCCATCCGGAATCTTGTCCTTGATGATATGAACCTTGTACGGGTTGTAGGCGAACATTTTGAGCAGGTCCTCCTTGCTCATTTCCTGCAATGTGGTGAGTTTCGAATCTCGGCCCACCGCACAACGGAATATCGCTGCAACTTGGAAACCATTTGCTCCTATCACATACCAATCTTTGGAAAGGCTGCTTCTCTTTCACAATCTTGGAGACAAGGCTCTCGAGAGGCGCCCAATCGGAAGAGGTCACGGCAGCCCCGCCCGGAAGCGCCATCTCGTAGTAAAACCCATTGTCCACCGCTGCAACACAAGGGGTCAGATATACATCGATGAAGCTCGGAACGGGAGTCGCAACGTACGTGGACCGATGCACAACGAGCAGCCAAATCTCCGCTCGCAAGCTTCGCCGAGAATATGGGCGCTAGAATGCCCTGGAAACACCAGGTGTTAGCCGTCTCTATGATCGCAACACTTCCTTTTCTAGGTGTCCTCACAAAAAACGAATTTGCCCTGGTCATCGTTGAAGTCGAGCAGCTCCAGCTTGCAGCTCTTCTCGAGTGGACGCTCAATATCCCAGAGCTGCTCGCCATCTACCCTCGCAACAACTGTGCGCTTGTACAAGCTGTTGCTAATCCCCTTCGCGATCTCGGCAGGGGTGGTCTCGTAAGCCTTGCCGGGCTTGACAGTGCCATCGGGCATAGTAATGAGGATCTCATCGCGCGGCTTCTTAGCGAGTTCCTCTTGCTGTTCCTTGTACAAACGGTCGAAAAGTTCGATGCGCTCCTGGAGGAAATTGGGGGGTGGCTGCAACTCAAGAGGGCCCGTGTCGGCAGCGGCGGCGGCGGCTGCCGACGCCTTCTTCTCCTTCTTCGGCTTCTTGTCGCCGCCGCCAATCGCGGTCTTTTGCAGGGCTTCGGTGACCTTCTCCATGGTGTTTTTCTGTGCTGAACTCGGATTGTTGAAATTCGGCGACAAAAGGTTGAGAATGCAGTTTTTGCGCCCCCCTGAAACCCCTTTGTGAGTCACTTCAGACGGCTCGGATGGTGTGGAGGGGTTCAGACCAAACAGTAATTTTGGTGTGGTGGAACGAAGCGCTACCCCGCGATCGATAAGGGACGCCAATCTGCTGCTGGGGGAGGTCGTATGTTACAACGGACAATGCCGCCAAGCCGGGCGCGAAGCTCGGGCCATATGCACCTTGTCAATTTCAGCAGCGCAGTTCCTCTGGTATTGAATACGGCGGGAAAAGTAATTGAGGTGTATACCTTGGTTTATAAGGTATCGGGACGAGAACCTAGAGACAACCTGGAACTTGGAAACACCCTCCAGTATTCGTGTTATCCTTTCACATCGACTCCCCATTCCTGTTGGTCTTTCTTTGGAATATTCCGGCTGCACACACGGCCCTCTCCAGCAATATCCGCTACAACACCTAAAGTTCCCTCTCCACATCACCCGCCCCGCGACTGGATTACGCCATGTGCTCTTCGCTTGAAGACATTCCCGATGAGATCATCCGCCATATTTTGCTCTACCTTCCGCCAGAACACACCCTCGAAAGTTTTCAGCTCATTTCTCGTCGATACCATCACCTTGCAAATGAACCCTTGTTATGGCGATGGCATTGCCAACACTCATTTCGCTTCTGGAGCCCTGAGCACAAACTCCAAGAGAAGCTCAAGGCGCTCGCATCTTCAGTCGACTGGAAGGCCTTGTGGATCACGAGGAAACGCGGCAACAACAAGGCCGCGCGGCTGCTGGACGGTGTTATTGCGACAAAAGTCGGCCAGTTGAGACGTCTGCAGGGGATATGCGAGCTGGGATATGATGTGAAAGATTATTTGCTGGAGCAGTGCCACGTTGATGAGACTTCTGAGGATTTCCTGGCTAGAAGGTAAGACATGATCGGCTGTGATCAATGTAAACCCTAACGTGCCACTGAGGCCCGGTAACTTACGCCATATCAGATACTATGCAAGCACGGCTCTAGGCAGCATACACAGGGGCGTGGCGGTGGAGTTGTGGTCTCGGTATCAAGGCCGGGCATTGAGCTCCCAAGGTCTTGACACGGCGCTGGGTGCGTTCGACATGTTTGTGCTCTATGATCAAGAGCAGGACGTTGATTACGTACGTTGAGCACATGAGGTAACGAAAAGGCCATGTCTAATATTCCCCTAGGTCGTACGGACACTCGACGCACTAGCAGAGCAGTTCAAGGTTGAGCACCCGACATTCGAGGACAGGTCAACCAGAGAGAAAGCCTTATGCTTAGTCCGCTGGCTGAGAGCAAACCGCCTCACTGGCATGGAACATCCCGAAATCAACTATCGTAATCTAAGAAACTGCTTCATTGGGCATGCGCTCTCTGACGAGACCCACCCTTCTCTGCCTATCATTTCGAGCGCCATCTTTACCTGTATCGCGGAGCGGGTAGGGTTGATAGCCTTTTGTCTGGCATTTCCAAGCCACGTGCACGCAGCAGTGTATGCGCCACCCGGGAAAGGCCTCGATGGCGAGGACACGGACGAAACGGACGGGGAGAGGAAGCGGATGTGTTTGGACCCGTACGGGTCCGACCAAGAGGTTACCCTGAGCGACTTGCGTCTAAGGCTGGTTGAGTTTGGCTGGACGCAGGGAACTGAGGCACTTCTCAAGCCTTCACCAGTGCCAATCATCGTGCAGAGGACGGCACAGAATATCAAGGCAACCCGAGACACAGTCCATCACCTGATAGAGAACGACATCCTAGGGTCTGAGATGACGCGCCTGCGGATTGGCTACCCAGGCCTGAACATGGGCGCCGCTGAGTACGCCTCCATGTGGGCCGAGCTCCTCATGAAGCAAACCTCGAGTTTCCACTGGGACTCGACATTGGACCCGTTCCTCAGGAAGTTCGCCGCGTCGTGGAGCGAAGATGCCTGGATCGTTCGCAAATATCTAGCTCCGTTATACGACAGGTTCATGGCCTCGCAGCCGCGTACACGGCCACGGCAAGGTTGGGAAAACGTCCACGAGATTCTCGCCCTTCTCGCGAACGTCGACAAGAGGATACCGGAGGTTAGTCGGCGATACACCGAGGATATATGCACACGCGTCCGGTACAAGATCGGCCAAGTCTTCCGCCATCGGCGATACGGGTACATCGGCATCATCAACGGCTGGGCGGCTAGTAGCTATAGCCTCCCGACGCCGCATTACCTCACCGGTGCCGAGGCCGAGGAGGAAGGGGATGTGTATGATCCAACCGAGTCTGTGCACTCCAGCAGGATGGGGCCCCAGAGGACATATTATACCTGCCTGTAGGTGGACTTCCGCCTTTGTGCGGCACAGAGGACGCCGGCTTGCTTGATGTGCTAACGAGACGTGTTTTTTCTAGGAAACCAACCGTCGACCGGCTACGAGTCGCCCAGGATAATGTCGTGATCATCTCTGACCCCAGCCTCATCCCCGATGAGCTCTTCTTCCTGGCGGGCAAATTTTTTCGGCGATTTGATCGCGAAACCTGCACTTTTGTATCAAATATTAGGGAATATTACCCTGATGATTGATGAGATGGTTGAAGTATTGGAAAAGTTAAGCTATTGGCTGCGAAGTATTGGAGCCTTACAGTGACAGAGCTAAGATAATGCTAGTCGGGGTTTGTGGACCTGTTCGTGGAGGCCGTGATGAACGAAAGTGACTCTGCCCGAGCGGCAGGTGACGGCAAAAATGCCCCGATGGCCTGGTATCGGGGAGCATGAATTGCAAGTTGGACAAAAAAAAATTGTTGACTAAAGCACGACCATGACACAGAGTCAGTTGGTTACAAACGAGCGACGTGATATGTACTACCATTATCTGTTATCATGAATTGTTCCCGCTTTAGGGAACCTGTACCCAAAAGCCTCCCCCCTGTTCATAACCAGTTTTGTCCCAGTGCCTGCTTTTTGGCCCAGCCCCAACACCAGTTATAATGCCATTCCGTCGTCCGCCCTTCATCCCAACATCATCTCATCCGCATCATCTCGATAAAGATAAAATAAAAGGGGGTATCTCAGCAGGACAAGAATCGAAAAAAAAAAAAAATACGCCGCATCAGCACCTCTTTGGCCGCCTACCACTGGCCCTTTTCCCTCAGGGGTACGTCTTCCCTGGAAATCTTCACGTGCACCTCGCTTTATCCGCAACTCGTTCGGTATGGCGAAGCGGGAGCATGAAGCCTTATAGAGCCATCCACTTGGAATACGGCCAGACACTACACTCTCCCCGTCTCCCGCCTGGCAGCCCAGCCCTTAAGCGCAATCATCAGAATGACCCAAGCCATGAGCAGGCCGACCAAGCCCATGGTAACTGTGTACATGAACATGGCATCCAGTTGGTAATGGATCATGCCGCTAACGGTATCAGAAGCCTACATGACACGTTAGGGTCGCTTTCATTCAAACTCTCCGTATACATTTCATGACGAGGAGGAAGCAGAATAAGGAAAAGGTGACTCACGCTAGCCATGAAAATGATACCCCCGGAAATCAGCCCAAAAGCAGTCAGCAGCTCGGTCGGCGGGCGCGACGGGTACACCGACCGGGGCGGGCGCAACCACATCACGACGTAGGTCAGGCCGCGGGCGAAAGAAGCACCCGTCAGCAGGTTGCCCCACTGCTTGTGCACCATGCTCGACACCATGCTCTCCTGCGTGTGAGAGCTCATCATAATACCCAGCAGCAGGATGACGAGCGCCGGGATGGGGTTGGTGGAAAAGGCGTATGACTCGGGCTCGGACAGCTCGTGGTCTTGGTTCTCCTGGCCGCGGTGGGCGCTTGCGTGCTCCAGATCGTGGGGATGCGAAGAGCGTGTCGGGGACGCGGCAGCGGCCTCCGCCACGGTGTGGTTGAGGAGATGGCGGATTTTGACGGACTCAATGAGCATGCCGCACTAAGAATGGAATCAGTTTGGGTTCGTGGACGACAAGCGGTTTGCGAAAAAAAAAAAAAAAAAAAGGCTTACCAAACCACCACCGATGAAGAGGACGGTAATAGACATATGCTCCAGGTCCTGGGCGCTCCATTCGCCGCCCCAGCCGCCAAGATGCTCGAGAAAGATGTTGGTGGAGCCGTAGAAGAAGATGAGGGCGCTCTCGACAAACTCGGCTGAGGGGCGCCATTTCTGGCCCGCCTTCTTGGGGCGGATGTTCCAGGCCTAGAGTGGAAGAAAAGTCAGTTTTGATTGTTCTTGTTTATCAGCACGGCATTTGGGGCCAACCAACCCATCCGAGCTCGCCAAAACTGCCCGCCCAGCGACCGAGAGTCAAAATGCCCAGCCAAAAGAAAACGCCGCCCTTAATCCAATGCGCCAAACCGCTGAAGATACCGTGACCCTCCTAGTTATCTTCGTCAGTAATGGCCGTCTTCGAGAATGCGTCACGTTCATGGAAACTGGGCAAAACTAACGAAGAAGCGGCCGAAGGCGATGATGCCCGTGCAAAGAGCAATGAAACCAAGAATAAGGATAGTGCGGTCGATGAAGTTGTAGGCGAAAAGAAGAATCTTCCAAAACCGGTCGGAAATCTTGGCTGCAATCTTGGCCATTACCGAATGAGCCTGGTTCGACTTGGAGAACATGGGCAGATGCGCCTCGAGGTCCTCGTCCGCATCGTCATCGTGGTGGTGGTAATCCGGGTGCGCATCGCGGATCGGGGAATCAGCACCCGACGAGAGCGAATGACTGCGCAGCGACTCGGTTTTGGGCTCGGTGCCCTGTCCGCTGTCCTGGGAGAAGCGACCGTAGGGCTCCGGGGGATAGCGGGACTCGTGCTCAGCCATCGCTTCGGTGGAGACGGGAATAAAGCCTTGGCGCTCCTCGGGCCGGCCAGATGACTTGGGACTATGCCGCTTCATCATTCCCGCAACGCGAGCCAGGAGCCCGACGGCGACCTGCGCGGTCACGGCGACAGTGACGATCCAACCGAGCTTGTGGTGCGCATTGTTTGGATACAGATCCGGTGTGCCCGCGTTGTAAACAACGCCCAAAAGCACGCCCCCAGCGTTAATGGCAAGAAACGCGAACTGTACGGCGAGAGTGTAACGCGAGCGGGCAAGCGAAAGCATGACAGCTAGATGTGTAACCTGGCTCAGCAACCCGGCACTTCCACGGCAAATTTACAAGAGGTTGCAGCTTACCGGCAGGCAGCGCAAACACCCACCCCAACACCATCAGAGCGATGTGCCCGTAGATGGCGGCTTTGTGATCTGGATGGGCAAAATACGTTGGGGGGTACTGGTCTTCGGGCAACGGCTTGTCAGCATCCGTCATTTGCATGCCGCCCATCCCGCCCTCTTCTTGGTGCCCGTGCCCGTGCCCGTGCCCATGTCCATCGCTGTCCGCAAGAGCGGCTGGGACAAAGCCCAGGACCGCGGCGCTTGCAACAACGGACAATATTGAATTCGAGAGGGCTACCATTGGGACCAATCCTCAGACGTCTACAACGTCTAGTGTCGATTCAGATCGGTCGGTAGAGGTTTGCGCGCAGCACAAGTCCAGGCTAATAGAAATCCGAGGAAATTCCACACGCAGTGCCCAATAAACAGATTGCCGTCGGTAGAGGCGCTCGCTAATATCAAAGTTCGGTATTGGCGCCCTCAACAGTTGTTTTGTCGGCCGATGTCGATAACACTGCTGGACAATCGGCAACGGACGATGTCGTCTTATGTGGTGTTTGGATCCGACCTTGTTCGGACGAGGGGTCGAGGGCACTGGGTGCTGTAGAGGACGAGACAAAGGCCGAAGTGCGTCCCTACAGTTTCAAATATTTCAATTCTCTACGTCGGGGAAGATAGGAATCCGGTCTCGCCGGGAGCGGGCATCGATCGAGGAGGGCGTGCACAGGAAGGGTTTTTAAACGGCGGTCTCAATCCGACGAAGCAGCTCGCTTTCCTGATCCGGCGTGCCAATGATTGGTAATTCTGGCGGCGAGGCCTAAGACGGCCAGGGATCGGGCAGGAGTCAGGCCACCCGGCCGACCCTGTTTGGTGCTCATCATGATGGCCTCGCGGTTTTCGACTGCATCTGCAACTCCGGGCCATCCGAAGTCGAAAGGCGGCGGGTGTCAGGTGGAAACATGGGGTTACAGTGTGTCGCAAACGGTGTGGGGTCGCAGGGCTTTGATGCATCTGACCTTCAATCGCACCACTCGCGCCGGCCTTGCCTGTGGAATTGGGATCCCAATACATTATTACCCTCTGAAATACGCACACCACAGCCGAGCCAGCAACAACAGCACACGCGGTATACACGGCCCGCGCCATCTCATAGCAGTTCAATTTGTCTTGGAGAAGAGTTCTAGTGCGGTAGTGGTCCGCAGCGGTGTGAGTCTTCAGCGGACGCAGGCCGGAGGGGTGACTAGTGTGTCTTCTCAAGACATTTCCCAAAAAGCCATTTGCCCAGAGGTGGATGGGCGCCTCGCTGCAGCACTCCGCCAGCTTTGGTGAGCAAAGTGGGGCGGGATTCAACCTCGTTGGCGAGCTCCCTTGAAAGCTCCCAGAGACACGACGACCGTTCAATTAACAGTCCACTAGAGCCAGTCAACAAAACTCGCATTAACCCGTGCAGAAGCGCACGCCTCGAGTATATCGCGGCGGTTTCTCATTTTGTCCTTGGTCCGGCATCTACGGCGTGTACATGTAATGTACGCTGCTTGAAACCCCCCTCAACACCAATCGTGTGTATAGCAGCCGAGACATGGTGATCATCCGGGCCATCCTCACTGAGGCCGGCAGGGTCGGACTCGGCAGCGGGTGGAAACCGGAAGAAGCGCGATGAATTCTCGGCAGATTCCCCACCTCAAACAGTCGATCCAAAGTGATACAGCGTCTGTGCCGCGCAACTCGATCCCACCTTACACGACACGACAAAGTGCGGGTAGGACGCAGCACAATTACACAGTACCGACATGGTGGTCCGGATTGCCTGCAGTAGCGTATGCGGTACTTCGTACGACGTGCGGCCGTACATTAGTACACTCTCGCTTGTCGATCAAGAGACTCTTTGACATTTGAACATACACAGTATCGTTTTGTTCTTGGCGACGGTCATCGGAGTCGGAGTCGCGATGAGCCCGAGATACACAAGCTCAACCACTTCACAGTTTTTCCAGTTGCTCTCGAGTATTTATCTGCCCGAGACACCTTGAGCGATCACTGCCAGGCTTGACATTCAGCGCTCGGCTTCCCTCAGCAGCGTCGTCTAATTTGTACAGGTAACCGGATGACGACAAGAAGCTCTGCCGTGGCGCTGAGTCATTCCTGGAGTGGCTGGTATGTGAAAAGACCCCCGATTATGTCACTGCGAGTACGGACTGCAGAGTGTATATTCACGGTGCATCACTTCTCCCCGGCGTCCCTGCCGAAGGAACGTCCGATGCATCCGCGAAGCCGTGTGCTGGCGGTTGAAGGATGTGACCCACCAGTACAGACACTCGCGGCATTCCCACATCGCCAAGGCCATGAGCGCGCAAGGGTGCGCCCTGCTGTTCGTGCCCTCCTGATCGCAGCATGCCACTCTCGACGCCGACAGCTAGAACCCCCGACTTCTATAACAACGTCTTTGATCGTTCACAATGAACTGTGACCGGTTGTCTATATATTTTTCCAAATGCACGGCAGCTTAGTGCTGGAAACGCATTGTTGACATCTGATCTTGTCGGCAGCAACCCGCACTGCCGGGGTCCATCAACGCAGCTCAAACCCGGGACAATTTAGGTGGGGGACCTGCGCTCGCTTGCGCTACCTTCGCGCTCTTTCGCGGTTACCAACAAAGAGCCACGAGGTCTGGATGGGAAGAAAACTTTTGCTAGAGTGGACCCTGCGCTGGGAGCTACCACACAGTACAGTACCCTGGCACTCCACTTCCATTTTCAAGGTCCACCTTAATTCCCTACTGTCCCCTGCGTGTGCGCGCACCATCCACGACATCACATCGTGAAGGCTTGGCCCTTCTAGTCATCGGATTGACCGGCTTGCCAGAAGTGAACATAATACAATGATCATGAACCCGAAGATCTCGAGAAGATTTTCTGCGATCACGATGCGCCACAGAAACCTGGTCGGAACAAGCTCCGTTCCCGGATCTCCAAATCGACGTCATGATACATTGGTTGCGTCAGTGATCCGGGCCGTAGGGCTGAACCAGTAGAAACTTGAAGAAGCACACACCAACCATCATCCGCACCAGCAGACTGGGACGCCACCTAACCTGGGTTCGGTGAGATAACAACTTGGACACCAAAACTCTCGGCATTCTAGGAGCCATACTCCCGTTGGTAAGGTACATGCCTCAGTACAGTACAATCGTCCGGAGACCCGCGGGTACAACAACCTCACAAAGCAGAGCGGCCCGAACTCGAAACGAGCCTCCACCTCTCCCCATCCCCCAGAGCCACAACTCTCCCTTCCCGCTCCAGCTTCTGCAGATTCTGCACGACACCGCCGGCAGCTGCCAGGTGCAAACTCTCGGGCACGTCTCTATAGATGTTCTGGACCAACTCCATGACCGTCCAACCATCCCCTTTCCCTTTTCCGGCCCCGCTCCCATTCCCTGCTACAGCTGCAGCGTCCGCGTTGCCGCCACGGAGCACCTGCAGGACCTGCTCTTCCCGCTGCGCCCGATGCCGGATATACTCCTCGATCCTGGCCGGCCCGTCGTTGATGACGGCGCCGTGGCCCGGGTATGCAACCGGCGTTTTGCCCCTTTTTGCTTCATTCCCTGCTTCCGAAGAGTAAAGCCCACGCATCTTCTCCAGGCTAGCCACGTACAGCCCCAAGTCCTCAAATACGCTCGTCCCGTGCCCGAGCACGTTGTCCCCCGTGAACAGGGCGTTCTGCTCCTCCCAAAAGAACACCATGTGATCCTCGGTGTGGCCGGGGGTGTGCACGGCAGTAAGCGTGACTCCCTCGGCGTGGAAGCGCTGCCCGTCCGCGATGTCCAGCAGCCCCGGTGCCGCCGTCTCCGCCGCAGCCTCGGGTTGGTGCTTGTACACGAGTGTGCCCGGCCAGGCCGCGACGAGGTCCGCGATGCCGCCAGTGTGGTCGTGGTGCCGGTGCGTGATGAGCGCCTGGGCGACCGACGCCCCTTCATCGCGCAGCACGCGCCGCAGCGCCGCCAGCCACGCCGGCCGCCCCTCACCTGTGTCGATGAGGATCCGCGAGGAGCCCGTGCCGAGCAGGTACGTATTGGTGCCCTGCAGGGTGAACTTGCTTGGGTTGCCGCCGAGGATGCGGATGCATCCCGGCGTGAGGCGTTCCGTCTCCTGGAGGGAGGGGAGTTGTGCCTGTTGATGTTGATTTTGCTGTTGGGTGCCCATCTTTCGGCGGGTGTGTTGGACCTTCCGAAGAAGAAGCGGACCCGCCGGTGACGGGAAGCGCATTCGCCGTGGTTTCTTATACAAACGAATGAACGCCGGACGTCCACTAAGGTAAGGTATCGTTTCGGAGGAACACCGCCTCCAACGCGGGGTTCTCTTCCCGGACGGACCGCTGCGGGGTAGGTTCAACCGGTCCGGATCGTGCGGAGTAGCCGAGCTTACACGACGGGTTTCGGCTGATCCGGAGGCATGTGCTTCAATCAGCGGCCCTCTTCCGCTAGTCTTGTGTAAGGTGCGCAGTATGTGCCGTGAATTTGGTGGTTGCGTCTCATTACGTCAGGGTTGTCAGAGATGGTGCAAGGGTGCGTTCTATGGAGTTTGGTTTCCAATTCATCTGCACGAACATGAATGATCTGAAGATATGAGAGAAAACATATGATCGCCAAAGGTTCTTTTTTAACTCTACACAGTAGGTAAGAATATAATATCTTAAATCTATCCTGGGGACGGTACTGAATGAGGAGGTCCCCGACGCGGGTTTGTTTCTTGAGACCGTTCGAGTCCCACCTCCCGACTCAGGAATGAACAAAAGAAGCGGTAGCACTCTTCGGCCCCAGTGCCGAGGCTGACGTATGAACCCCTGTCAACGCGCTCCTTCTCCCCGTGTCGCGGTGGCTTTTAGCGCCCGGAGCTGAGGCGCTCAGGCCTATCGATAAGCCCGGCGGCGGGCTCGATAAGCAATTTCCAGCCAGCCGGAACCGTATCAGTTTGGAGCAGTTGGACACCGTTTCGGCGATGCGAGAGCGCTTGATCGAGAGGGCGAACAATAGCTCATCTTTCAAGTTCGCTTTTGCAACCCGACTGCGCAGGTATTTGTTGCTGGCTGCAGCACATTGCACGTGAATATGCCCTAACCATATGCATAGGTCCGTTACTATTGTCTCCTGTCTTGCAGCTGTTGCGGCAAACGCCTGCGCGCTCCGTTGCCCCCGAGCCTCTCAATTCGATCGCCGTACGCCACGCCTGAAGTGCCCCCCCAGGAAACGCGATCATCCTCCATCAAGTCTTTTTACCAATTTACTTGGTCAATTGCAGCTTGTTATTCTGTTTCAGGCTGTATTAAGACCTGATAAAACTAGCTGTTTGCTCGCAATCACTGGAGATTTGAGTTTCCGTGACGGATAGCACCCGTTTCCCAACCAGGGATCCAGCCTCGACATTTCTCCCGTACCCCCGGCCGAGCAGCGCCTTCCACAATCCCCCCATTTCGACGCGGTCCTGTCCACCAGACGGAACAGTCTGCAACATGTCAGCGAGGCCAGCTACGCCGGCATCGCCGAAGAACTACAAAGTCAGGGCGACACAACCTGGGCAGCCCATGTACGGCTGTGGTAAGCCGTGTCCCTTCACCAATTCCCCAGCCACGACTAATAGCTCCAGAACATCTTCAGAGACTTTTCAACCAGGACCAGGCAACCACGAATACCTCGATCCAACACTACAGGGCGATCCTGCGCAGCATCTTCGACACAAATCCTCTGGTTCCGCAGACTTCCAAGGCCGCTGACGGGGCAGTCGTCACCTCGCTCACACCCACCTACCTTTGCCTCCAATGCCCCTCGACCCTCACCGAGGATGACAGAACAAAGCATGGCAGCAAGAAGTCGCACAGATTTTGTACGTCGGGCGCTCTTGGTGTCCATGGTGCTCGCCGGGGTGCCCCGCCGCTTTACTGACTTGGAGCAGATGTTGACTCGAGGAGCGGTGCTCTATACTGCCAGATGTGCGACGACATCGTCTGGGATCCCACCTTTGAGGAGCTGAGGTTGAAGAAGATTGGGACGGGTACCTTTTCAAGTACGTTCGCCCATGGGCTGGTGCTGGCCGCTATAACAGCATGCTAACGACTTTTCAGATCGGAAACGCAAGCACGAGGAATTGTTCGAGACGTCAGATCCCGTCCGGAATAATCCGACATATATCACGTCCAACACAACTATAGCGTCCTGCAAGTCCAGCGGCCTGCGAGGCATCTACAATGCCGGCGCCACCTGTTATCAGAACGTCGTCCTCCAGAGCTTCCTTCACAACCCCATCCTCCGCAACTACTACCTCAGCGACGGCCACTCCAGCAGCACCTGCAACGTGCCATACTGCCTGAGTTGCGCTATGGACGACATGTTCCAGGATTTCTACGCGTTAGAGACCACCAACGGGTACACGGCGGCCAACATCCTGTCCGGGTTCTGGTTCAGCGACAGGAGGGCGTTCGATAACCTAGTGGCGACAAAAGAGCAGGATGCGCACGAATTTTTCCAGTTCCTCGCCGAGGAGCTGCACGAGCGCAACGGCGACGGTAAGAAGCCAGAGATCGGCAGTGAACACAGTTGCAATTGCATTATCCACCAGACATTTTATGGCAAGCTGCAGAGCACTACGACATGCCAGAATTGCAGCGGTGTCACTCACCAAGTGCAAAGCTTCCTGGATCTTAATTTGCCGCTGGAAAATCTATCCCATAAGAAGGGGAAAAAGACATTGTCAAGAGGGCAGCTGACGTTGCAAGAGTGTCTCGAGGAGGAGTACGTCAAGTCAGACAAGTGCGAGTACCGTTGCCACAACTGCAGCTCGATGCAGCAGGCCCGTCGACAGACGACCATCAAGCGGTTACCAAACGTGCTGTCGATCCAGCTCAAAGTAAGGTCCTTCCTTTTTTTTTTTTTTTTTTTTCTCTCCTTTCTGCAGTTGTGGCGAAATCTAACGTACACATAGCGCTTCGAGTATAAGCAAGGCCGTAACGAACGTGCCGCAAAGATCGACACACCCGTACAATTCCCGCTCGAGCTCAACATGCTCCCTTATACCAATCGTGGCCGCGCCATCAGCAGCAACGGCCATGACGGTGGCAAAGAAAACTACGAGCTGGCCCGCTCCTGCACCTACGACCTGCTCAGCGTGGTCGTGCACGTGGGCGAGATCGACACGGGTCACTACGTGTCGTACTGCCGGGACGGGGACCAAGTGAGTACCAGCCTTTTTCTACTGCATCTTTACTCTACCGAGGAGACTGAGGTTAACAGAAGGGACAGTGGTTTGCCTTCAACGACCACAGGGTGGAGCTTGCGCAGAAGTCGGACGTGCTCAACTCCAAGGCCTATCTTCTCTTTTACGTCGTAAGATCCTTGTCGTGAGCTCGGCGTGAGCACAAAACCACGGCACGAATAAGAGTTCCGGCTGTGGTTTTTTTTTTCCTTCCTTATTTGTTACTTTTCCCTGTTTTCTTTTTCTATGGCAGTCTGAAGCCGATAGATCCTGGGTGGTTTTGTTTATGCTTAGCGAACAGGATCATACCGCGGGATATTGTTCTGTAACTCGTGGAGTTGGGGTCAAGGCGTCTATGGTGTACGGTGCTGAGTTTGGGAAAGCATGAGTGGGATAACTTCTTCAGCTTAGCAGCAGGCAATATGGCGGTCATTCCAAACAGGCGTCACAAATAGCCAGCAGCCGTTACCCTCTGTACCATGCCGTGTACAGTAGCTGGTGTTCACGATGATTCCCATGAATATAACAAGGATTTTCCTCGCCCAGTCTTTCCATTCTCCCTTGCCCTTTTCTGCCTCCATCGCCCCCCCTCAAAGTAGATATCCTCCCCCCTTTCCTTCCCCAGCTCTGCGCACCCCGTCAAGATCACCTGGTCAAGACACATCTTACCTATCTTACCTAGCCTACTCCCGCCATCCCCAGGTCTCCTTCGACTCGAAATTGGCATAGCAGTAGAACTCGTTGCTCAGGCCCCGCGCGTGCTTGGGCTCGTAATCGGTCGTGCGCAGGCCAAAGGACCGGTACAAGCGCGTCACGATGTCCCTCATGCGCTCGCCCGTGCTGACGATCAGTCGCGGCTGGTCTCCGCCCTGGCCCGGGGGCAGGCGGGAGAGCCATCTTACTGTGAGGGCGGCTGGTTGGTTGAAGGGTCAGTGGTCGTTTGTTTGAAGTCTCTTCGAAATTTGGTCGGCCGGGTAGAGATGGGAAGCGGAGGGTGAGGAGAAGGGCGGATGGGTTCCAGCGTCAATCGATAGGGTTAGCTAAGCTAGTCACCTACTTTTGGTCTGGCAGTCTTCGCTCAGAAATGGCGGGTCGACAATGAAGCGGTCGCAGATGCCTTTGAGGTCGGCTTCAAGGAAGGGTATTGGCAGTCAGTGACATGAGCAGACCACGGGGCATAAATCATGTTGCAATGGGCGTAGAAGACAAACCTGGCAGCTTCAGCGGCTGGGCAAAGTCATAGAAGACGAATTCCGGGAAAATGGCGAAGCGCTGGTCGTGCTCGAGCAGGACCAGTTTAGGCTTCGGTTGCTCTGGGGGAGCGAGGGTCTGGATATGTTTGTCATATGTGAGTGATGTTATATTGTTCGGGTTTTGAGCAGCAATAAGCAGGGTATCATAGCAACTCACGAGAGCATTCTTTAATGCCACGAACACACTCGGCGTCGAGACCACGGCAACTGTGGTGTCCGCTGTGGCTCCCTCGAGGAGCAACTTTGCGTACAGTCCAGCCGTTTCATCCGCATACTATGCCACCGACTCACTCGTCATCAGCACCGTCCCTCTTCGTTCCTCCTTAGGCGGCTTGGAGGAGGAAGGGAAAGAATGGCGGGGTCAGTAATTCGAGCCCTCACTATTCAACCTGACCCGCAATCGACAGGCCGACTTAAAGACCCGGAAGATTCCTAAGGAACGTACCCAAAACTGACTCTCATTCCAGTCCTCTGCAAATGCATCCATGGACAGCAGTTTCTCTTTGGCTGCATCATGGAGCGCCTCGGCCTTGGCCTGAAGTTTGGCGAAGTGCTCAGCGCGGGCATCGCGCTCGGCGTAGAATTCCTTTAGCGCATCGAATGCTGTCGAAGAGAGCGCTCTACAAAATTGATTAGTTGGTATCAGGCTCCGTTCTGCTTCTTTTCTTCTCCTTTTCCTTTCCTTCTTTTCTCCTTTCTAGTTATTTCCCTACCCTCAAAACTAATATCAAAACAACAGTCAAAACTTACACCTCCTCATCACATTCTTGGTTGGTCATTTTCCAGAAAAGCACACTCGGTTGTAGTTTCGGCAGGTTTCAGCGGCTGGCTCGAAGAGGTTGTCATTCAGTGAGTGATGAGGGCCAAGAGTCCGAATTTTGAGTGGTGGGTTCGACAAGGCATTTGAGTTGCAGATCAGGCTACGTTTGAGGCAAATTTGGTCACTGGGAAAAATCACACAAATTCACTTTCAAAGCACTCTTTCGGGTAGTTGACTCAAGGGAATAACGTCTAGCTACGCTGTATATACACTCTACAGTGTCGAGTCTTGTCGACCTCGAACCGCCCGACAGCACTTTACTGGTCGTCCAAGACATGGATGTACTTCTTCTCTTCCCGCATCTCCCTCTCAGTCGCAGGCGGCAGGTCGTAGTATGTCGACGAACGGAAGCTCTTCTATAAAGGGGTTAGCCGCAGACGAGAAGGTGGGAATCTCAAGAAAAAGAAGAACAAAATATAACGTACCAAATAGTGATAAGTCCACTTGCTGATGTCGCTGGGCTCCATACCCAAGTCCTTGAACGTCTTGGCCGACTCGTCAATGACCTGATCATGGAACTCGCGCTCAATCTCGTCCGCGGACATAATGTCCCACCAGAGGAGGCGGTTGAGCAGCCCTGCGGCCGGCTTCAGCAGCCTCTTGGGCACGTTGATGTGTCTGCGCTTCTTGTAGATTTCCCGGTCGACGAGCTCGGCAATCTCGGCCGTCGAGTAATTCTTAGGGCCGTACAGCTCATAGGTCTGGGACGCTGTGTTGTCGTCGTGCAGCATCTTCTCCAGCGCCTCACCGACATCGATAACCTGTGATCACTGTTAGAACAAGGGTATCTCTTATGCGAACCCGGATCATACGTACATGCACCGGCCAGTACCTCTCCTGCATGTTGTTTGCTGTGAAGAGGTTGGTGACGCTGGCGAGCCTCAGCAGCAGGTTGTCCTCGAAGCCGAACATCGGGGCCGGCCTGACAATGGTGGTTTCGGGGAAGATGTCCCGCGCCACCTTTTCGCCATAGCCCTACGAGCCAAGTTAGAGCCCGTCTGCGCTTTTGGGAGGGCAAGGAGCAGACTAAGTACCTTAGTTGCGAAAAACTCTGAGACCGATTCGGGGTTGGCATTGTACGACGAGACGTGAATGTACCGGTCAACATCATACTTAGCAACAGCCTCCGCAATTCGTTCGGTGCCTTCGATGTGAACATCCGCGAGGGAGAAGTTCCTAGCCCGATATCAGCCGCTGGCCTTCACTTCTGGTCATTGGTCCACGCCACACGCCCGACTTACTTAGTGGGATAGTTACGTCCGACCAAGTTGTAGACAACGTCGGAGTGCCTGACGCTCTCCTCGATCGACTGGGTGTTGCGGAGGTCGTATTCCTAACTTCGATTCAGCATTTGCCTCTCTCCCTTTGTCGCCCGAGTTCCCTCACCATGAACACCACACGGCCCAGATCACCGGTGAGCTTGAGGTGGCGCTTGGCCATCTCCTCACGGTACGGCACAATGACAGTGCATCCCTGCCTCGCTGTAAAGTGTCTGATTAGTCGGAAGTCGAAATTGCCTCGATGCGGACGACCGAACCTAGCCGGTTAACGATGTAGCGACCGAGTTGGCCAGTGGCGCCGAAAACAGTAGCGGTGTGCTCGCCGAGGGAGGAACTACAGAAGGCCCTTCATCAGCGGAATGATTGGACGGTGTGAGGGGAGAGAACGGACCGGCCGCCGATTACGCGGACGAGAGGCTTGCCGGTGCGCGTGATGTGGACGTCGGACTGAATTGATCGTTGCTGCAGCGCGCTTCGCAGGATCTGGGGGGCCTTCGACCGCACGGTGGTCGGCAAGGAGGCCATGGTGGCTGGTGATGATGGGCGGCGTCGCAGTCAATTGACGTTGGCAACGGAGGCTGCGAGCTTCGAGCAATTCATCAATCGAGCAATCAATCGAGATGCTTGACGTGCCCGCCGGTTTCAAAGCTCTGACCCACTCTGGCTGTCGGATAGAGAAGATTGACGAATCAAATATTGGCAATTCCGCAAGTGGCAGGCTACGAGCACAGACCATACAGGCTTGCGGTGGGTGGTACGTACCGTTGGCCAGGCTGCCCTGCCGCGTCAAGTGGGAGCTGGGTGCAGGTGGGCTGCAAGTGCAACAGCTTGCTCTGCCCTCCAACATCAGCTCTCGACGCCAAACCTTACAACATCCATCCGCGAGATACCCCGGCTTCTGATCGAAAAGCCGATTCAACTGACCGGTCGGATCTTATCGACAACATAAAGCCAACTTCTCCCAGAACTCTTGATCATACAGTCGACCATGAATGTCGACACCATCGACTTCCTCGCCGACCAGCGGGACAGCGCCCCCGAGGAGCTGCAGCCGCTCATCCTTGAGTTTGAGACGCTATGGGAACGCAAGCTGTGGCATCAACTCACCAACAAATTGATCGAGTTCTTTAACCACCCCGGCAGCGCACCGCAGCGCTTACAGTTCTACAAGGTCTTCGTCCTCAAATTCGCCGACAAGATCAACCAGCTCAAGCTCGTGGACCTCGCTTTAAAAGCGGCAACGCAATGTAGAGGTAGGAACGGACCGGCTGCGGCATGCTTGACAGCTTGTTCTAACCGAGACAGACAACCAAGAGCGCCTCTCTTTCATGGAGGCGGTCGCCAAGAAGGTAGACAACGAGGACTCGCAAGACGCCCTGGTATTCGCCACCATCGCAGTAGCCCGTGTGAAGCTCGACCTTAGCGATCTCGACGGCGCGAGGAAAGATCTGGACAAGGCGGAGCGGGTGCTGGACAGCTTTGACTCGGTTGAGACAATCGTGCACGCGGCCTTCTACGGTGCCAACGCGGACTACTACCAGGCCAAGGCCGACTTTGGCTCTTACTACCGCAACGCGCTCCTTTACCTCGCCTGCATCGATATCAAGTCCCTCTCCCCCGCCGAGCGGCGCAACCGTGCTTACGATCTCGCGATCGCGGCGTTGGTCAGCACGAGTATCTACAACTTCGGCGAGCTCCTGCTCCACCCGATCCTGGACGCCCTCTCGGAGCGCGGCGAGGATAAGTGGCTACGCGAGCTCCTCTTCGCCTTCAACCGCGGCGACCTGGCCGCCTACGACATGTTGGCCGACCACATCAAATCGAATCCGCTCCTGGCCCAGCACAGCCGGCAGCTGCGCGAGAAAATCTACCTGGCGGCGCTGACTGAAGCTGTATTCCGGCGCCCGCCGCACGACCGCGCCATGACGTTCGCAACCATCGCAGCCGAGACCAAGGTGCGGCCCACCGAAATTGAGCACTTGATCATGAAGGCGCTCAGCCTGGGCCTCCTGCGTGGCACCATCGACCAGGTGGACGAGGTGGCGCACATCAACTGGGTACAGCCCAAGGTGTTGGATATGAAGCAGATCGAGAACATGCGCGGGCGGCTAAAGGAGTGGGACTCGAGCGTCAATCAGCTGGGCAATTGGATTGAGAAGGTCGGGCAAGACGTGTGGGCGGCGTAGACGGATAAAGGGTACGGACTGGAAAAGAAGATCTCACACCCTTGCACGTGTACATGATGATTCCTTGCATGATGATAGACTTGAGAGAGTCTGAACGACAAACCATGGCTATAAGCCATTAAAAAAAACACAAACCGTACCAAATCCTTTTTGTGCGCATAACTCCCACTGCTGATGGGTATATCCCCCTGAATTCTGAAGCTCTCATGCCTCCCAACACCATTCTTTCGGGCCCTTCCTTACTAAACGACGCCGTCACGTAGTCTTGGCCTTTGCCCGTCGATTATTACCTCTCCCACCGAGAACAACCACTCCGGTGGCCACCCAAGCCGGCCACCAGACACACCACACTACCACCGGCGAGTACGTCCCGCAGATGTGCCATGCCACCGCCCCCTCCTTCAAGACGCTGGCCACATCGGTGCCCCAGTACGTCGCGGCTGCGAGAAGTACCGCCGTCGGGCTGATGGTCTTGAGCAGCACCGTCGCGGCAATTCGGGCCCCCGGCGTCTTGTACGGCTGAAGGAACGTAAGCGGCGAGGCGAGCAGGCCCGTGATGAGGGCCAGGGAGAAGTTGAGGGTGGCGAGAGTGGAGAGGAACATGCCGAGCAGGAGAAGGGAAAAGGACTTGATGAGGTTGTACTGGTGCTCGCTGGTCGGGCTCCGCGGCAGGGTGGTTAGGAGCTGGGAGAGGGCGGGAGGGAGGAGGGTGTTGAGAATGGCGAAGGTGAAGAAGAGGGGGGTCAGGAACTGGATAAGAAGGTTAGTAATGTTGTAGGAGTTGAGTGATAATAGGGAGGAACGACTTACTCCTTCGGGGGCGTGGTTAAAGAGGTAGAGCGGGATTATTGAGAGTGATTGGATAAGGGCTACTACGCCCAGCGGGAGGAATAGGTCGCGCTCGGCTGTGGTAGGCGGAGCAGCGGTGCTGCTGGGAGTTTCGCTCTTGGTGTTTGGCGAGGCGTCCTCTGCCGGCTGGCCACTCTTGACCCACAGTGCGATGGCCATGATGGTGAAGTTGGCAGCCACCAGCATCGCGCTGGGTAGATAGGTGCCTATGCTGACGAAGCGTTCGCGCTGCATGAGAAGGTAGAAGAAGAAGCTCTGGTGCAGGTGCTCGAGCAGATTGTTGAGGGAACGGAAGGACCCTTCAATCACGCGGCCCATGGCCATTTCGTCCTGCCAACCCTCCCCAAACGGCCGCAGCGTGACGGCGTCGACGTGGTAAGGGATGAAGCTGCTATGAGCACCACTGGCCAGGCCGAGGCCCTGCTTTAACATGCCACGCAGCATGGTACGCAGCCGGTCCGAGTACCCATTGTTATGGCGCCACATTTCCTGCAGTGCGACGCCGATGCCCATCTGGCCCCCAGCGATGTTAACAATCGAGTTGATCAGGTCTAAATTCGGCAGCTGGCCGTTGACGCCGTCGTAGACGATATGCACACTCTCGAAGCGGCGCTCTTGAGCGTAATCGATGGCAATGGCGCCCTGCAGCAGGCCAGACTTGAGCGGCAAGCTAGCGACGTGCGAGGGGTTATGGGCATCATGGTAGGCATCGACCCACGCCTGGGGGCCAGCGATGCTATCCGGCGTGATCAACAGGATGATGTCCTTGGACCAGAGGGACCAGCGCTTGAAGTATCGCAGCAATGTCAGCGCGAGGGGGATGCCGTTTTTGTTCACCTCGTGCTTGACGTTCTCCCACGCTGCAACCAGAACAATGGCCTCGGTAGCGTCGCCCCGAGGCGCTTGCAGAATAGCGTAGAGGTTCTCGCCCGAGTA
The DNA here is from genome assembly GCA_033296725.1 of Corynascus novoguineensis. Taxonomy (NCBI): domain Eukaryota; kingdom Fungi; phylum Ascomycota; class Sordariomycetes; order Sordariales; family Chaetomiaceae; genus Corynascus; species Corynascus novoguineensis. The sequence continues at coordinate 93,638 of MU857676.1, read as the reverse complement.
GGTGTGTCCCGCGGCACGGTACGTAAAGTTTTGCCGAGCTGTCTTCAGACCGATGTCCTTGACGATGGGCTCAAGTTTGTCGTTGATCTCGGCGTTGCTCTTGTTCACCAACTCGTTCACCTCGTGCTTATAGGCCCGAAACACATTCTGATCGCTGCCGCTGAAATAGGTATGCACCTGGCCAGGAAGAAGAGCGTTCTCGGATATGTAAGTCCTCCTTGAGTACTGGTCGAGCGGAAGGAGGAACAACCAGGCGACGCCGACGATAATGCAGAGTAGCGACAGGTAGGGCGGGAGCTTGAGGATGCGCGGGTCGCGCCGCAGCTGCAGTGCGCTGGCTGTTTAATACGTTAGTGTATTTTTGTTGGTGCCGCAGAAAGTAGATATGCTCACCCAGCAATCGCGGCATCTTGCTGCGATATTGGTATCCTCGACAGCTCCGAGTCGTGGGATGTCGCACCTAAGCGTGCTTCGTAGTTGTTGGGGTCGCTCGATAATTAAACACGTATCAGGGGGAAGTCGCGTGCGATCAGTAACCAAGGAGCCGCTGCGCGCCCTGCTAATGCATGAAACGCGGGTAAGCTAGCCGCTTACGGTAAAGCGGTCTGGCGTGCACCTCCATCAGCATTTCAAACTCGAAGCCACCCAATGGAAATTCTAAGGAATGTGAAGGTGCTGAACATTTGCATTGGTAGATTATTGCACCGTCTGCTTGAATATGTATTTCTGTCATCGCGTATCTCATGATCCTCGGTCTGCGTTTACAAAACTGAGCGCCGCTACTCGGGCGCAGGCCCCAGCCTCTGGCTGCTACCTGTCAATCCCGGAGCAACGACGGGCGCCGCCGCCATGTTTGTCAATGGAAGCACACTAAACCGACCATACGTCTTTTGGTCTACGCTCACATAGTAAGGAAGTCTCACCCGGAGATTGAGCTTCCCTTCAATAAATCGTAGCGCCCACTCTGGCGGCGCAAGGAACTTGAGGTATCCCATGCCAACTGCGCCCCGGCCATTGTCAGCGACTATAATTGCTCGAGAATGAAAAGGAGCAAGGTCCGGTACTTACAGATATATCCAACAAGCAACCCGCAAGCGTGCCCAAGAAGGCTCGTACCAGGCATCAACAACGAGATGGCCAGCAGCATCGCAATGGGTACCGTCCAGGTCGGGATCGTGGGCCGTCCATTGATGACCAGAAACGGGCTTTTCTTGTTTTGGCGGATAGCTTCTGCTCCAAGCAAAAGGAAGCCCCAGATACTGTAGCGCATACACTTCTGTCAGCGCACTGTGCATCTCCATTACTGGAAATTTTGCTTGCTCACCTGGCTCCTATGATCGGAGTATTCATCCGCAACAAGAACCTCTCAATTCCCACGTAAATCAGAGCCGGTATTGTCGAGAGCGCTGGATGTGGTGTCAACACCTTCTTTATACTTTGCTTTTCACACTCTCTCTCTCTCTCTCTCTCTCTCAAAAAAAAAAAAAAAAAAAAAAAAAAAAAAAAAAACAGATAGAGACTCACCACCGAAAAAGAGAGCCAACGAAGTGAGTGTGCCATACTCGGATTCGAATCGCTCCAACATTGGGATCACACCGAGCAGGTTGATTGCCAAGTGGAACACGTTCACGTGTAGAAGGGGGAACGTATTCGTCCGATACACTGCCCACGGAACATGGTTAGCAAACGGTTGCCTCAAGAGTTAATCAGGAAAGCATGCGTAGCAGAAGGTAATCACGACGTAACGTACTGGTCGACAGATTGATCAAATCCGGTTCTAGTCTGCCCCACGCCTTGACGTCCCACCACGGTTGCAAGCCGAGAACTTCGAACCCGACCATGAGCACGATTGTCAACCGTGTGAAAAGCGGTAGTCGGTCGATGTAGGCGATCGTTCGCCGGATGCTGGGCTTCAGCAGGTTTGTCGGGTTGTCCGGCATGTTCGCTGTCCGCTTGTCCTTGTGGGCACCCGTGTGGCACTCTCTTCGACAACCAAGAGTAACAAGCACCAATATCAACTTAAGTTCTCGATGCGGCGCGTATGAGTCGCGTGGCGCGCGGGAACTCGGACGCAATCTGTCGGATCAAACGGCGCCGCGGAGGAGCAGCGGTGGAATGGATAGTACACTCGTCGCTTGAGGTGCTATCGCATGGCTTCACTATTCGTCTTAGCCGTCGCTTCGTCGCCAGGAAAACGCCTTCTTAGAAGGTGAATAAGTGAAACGTCTGGTGGTGCAGAAGCATTCTCGCTATCACGAATCAAGTTGCAAAATCACCAACCAAATCGTCGTTGGTGTAATGTAAAAGCTCGCTAGGCAGCATCCACAGCTGCATGTCCCGACGCTTCCCTTATCGGGATGCCCGCTGAAAGTGCAGCTGTGGAGTCGCGAAACTCTCCCGATTGATGCATACTACATACAGCGGCACAATTCGACCCTAACCCTGTATCTCTTACCCGGTTGCTTTGGTGCATGTGATCGTTTCCTGGACAGGTTCTGTGTAGTTCCCTTGTTCGTATCCTTACTAGCCTTTCACACCATTCTTGACTCTCCCATAAATTCGGAGTTGACTATTTGTAAAAGTGAAAAGAGAATCGAGTACACAGAAATAAAAAAAGAGGAAGAGAAAAGCAGAGAACAGTAAGCCTAAGAATAGGATGGAGCAAGGAAAGGGGAGGAAATTATAGAGAAGAAAGCAGAAGAGTGAGTACTGTGAAAAACGAAAATCAGTTCAGGAAAGAAAAGAGACAGCAAATGAATGACTTTACACTACCCTATCCTACTGAAGACCAACCGGCGGTGGTCGAACAGTAGATCCTTCACACACGACGAGCACACTACAACATTGTTTAATGACCATATCGGGGACAATTGAATGTCTCTCAAGTACTTCATCTGACTGATGCACCGCAAACAGCCGAGAAGACCTTCAACGCCCTCCAGCAAGCCACGGACATTCAAGAGGTCTTTCGAAAAATCCATTCAAATGCAAGGGCCATGACTATACATACAAATGATAAACACAGTGCTGCGGATTACGCCAATTCCGGTAAACCCCCAAAACCGCCAACCCACAAACCCCTGCATGCTGCTCCATCTCCCCATCTTCTGATTCCGAGCGTCACAATCTGTTTTTAATATCCCATCTAGTTCTTGGCGTTCTTGGCGTTCTTGGCCATGGTGTTGAGGGCGCTGCCGTTCTTGAACCACTCAATCTGGCCCTCGTTGAAGGTGTGCGACAGCTTGATGTCGAACGTCTCGCCGTTCTGGCGGTGCACCCGCATGGTGATGGGCTTGCCAACGGCAAGCTCAGTGCAGAGAATGTCGACCCTGTCATCGGGCTGGATTCTGTCATAGTCGGCAGGGTCCATGAAGGTCAGAGGAAGCATACCCTGCTTCTTCAGGTTGGTCTCATGGATACGGGCGAACGACCGGGTGATGATGGCGAGACCGCCAAGGTGACGGGGCTCCAGAGCGGCATGCTCACGAGAAGAGCCCTCGCCGTAGTTCCAGTCACCGATGACAACCCACTTGATACCCTTGGCCTTGTAGTCACGGGCAACGGCCGGGACAGCATCCCACTCGCCAGTGGTCTGGTTCTTGACCTTGTTAGCCTCACCATTGGCCGAGTTGATGGCGCCGATGAGCATGTTGTTGCTGATGTTGTCGAGGTGACCACGGTACTTCAACCAGGGACCAGCCATCGAGATGTGGTCGGTGGTAGTCTTGCCTTGGGCCTTGATCAGGATGGGCAGATTGGTGGCGTCCTTGCCATCCCAGGGTGGGAAGGGAGACAGGACCTGAAGACGATCGGAGGTAGGAGAGACCTGGACAGTGACGGCATTGCGGTCCTCGGGGGGAGCCTGGTACGTGTCCTGACCAGGATCGTAGCCGTTGGCCGGCAGACCCTCGCCCGAGGGAGGAGCGAGCAGGAACTCATTGCCATCCTTGTCCTTGAGCTTGTCCTTCAAGGGGTTAAAGTGCAGCGAGCCAGCAATGCTCATGGCGACAACCAGGTCGGGAGAGGTGACAAAGGAGTGGGTCGCAGGGTTGCCATCGTTACGGCCGGTGAAGTTGCGGTTGTACGATGAGATGATCGAGTTGGCCTCGCCCTTCTTGACGTCCTGGCGATCCCACTGGCCAATGCAAGGGCCGCAGGCATTGGCCAGGACGACACCACCGAACTCCTCGAAAGTCTGCAGCTGGCCATCGCGGGCAATGGTGGCCCTGATCTGCTCAGAACCCGGAGTCACAAAGAACTGCGACTTGGTCTTGAGACCGTGGTTGATAGCATCCCGAGCAATCGCAGCAGCACGGGTCATGTCCTCGTACGAGGAGTTGGTGCAAGATCCGATCAGACCAACCTTGAGTTCCTCGGGCCAGCCGTTGGCCTTGACAGCTTCGGAGAACTTGGAGATGGGGGTCGCGAGATCAGGAGTGAAGGGGCCGTTGATGTGGGGCTCGAGCTCGGACAGGTTGATCTCAATGAGCTGGTCGTACTCGGTGCCCTCGTCCTCGCGCAGCTCCTTGGCATAGGAGCGGGCAAAGTCACCAATGTCCTTGCGCTTGGTGGCGGCCAGGTAGTCGTACATGCGGTCGTTGAAGGGGAAGAGCGAGGTAGTCGCACCAATCTCGGCACCCATGTTGCAGATCGTGGCTTAAGAAATGATGTTAGCATATGTGGAGAAGAAACGGCATGTTTTGAATTGAGCACGTACCCATGCCGGTAGCAGAAAGGGTCTCGACACCAGGGCCGTGGTACTCGACGATAGCGCCAGTACCGCCCTTGACCGTGAGGATTCCGGCAACCTTGAGGATAATGTCCTTAGGGGCAGTCCAGCCAGACATCTGACCGGTCAGCTTGACGCCAATAACCTTGGGGGCCTTGAGCTCCCACGGCAGGTTGGCCATGACATCGACGGCATCAGCACCGCCCACACCAATCGCAGCCATACCCTGTACATCAAACGTTAGTTATGGGGTCTCATTGTCGCCGAAAGCAGACTTGAAAATTCACATACCAAGCCGCCAGCATTAGGAGTGTGCGAGTCTTTTCCAGAACGTTAGAGAGACGTTCACGCAAATTTGAATCTCAATGTGGAATACATACCAGTGCCGATAAGGAGACCACCAGGGAAAGCGTAGTTCTCGAGCAGGATCTGGTGGATGATACCAGAACCGGGCTTCCAGAAACCAATGTTGTACTTGGCACAGGCGCTGGCAAGGAAATCGTAGACCTCCTTGTTGATGCCCACAGCACGCTCAAGATCCTTGGCACCGCCAATCTGGGCCTCAATCAGGTGGTCGCAGTGGACGGTGGTGGGATTAGCGACAGAGGGCATGCCAGCCGACATGAACTGAAGGATAGCCATCTGAGCGGTGGCATCCTGGCAGGCGACGCGATCCGGGCGCAGCTTGAGGTAGGAGACGCCACGCTCGATGTCTTGGCCGTGCGGGTCGTCCAAGTGGGAGTAGAGAATCTTCTCGGCGTAGGCCAGGGGGCGGTTAAGCCTTGACCTCACAATGGCGAGGTTCTCTGACATCTTCTTGTAGTTGATGAAGTTGTTCTCTTCCCAGTTGTTTTGCCGGACCTGCAGTTGCGGGCACGCGCATCAGTCAGCCATTGCGCAGAAAAGCGCATGGAGCGACGACGAGCACCACCTGCTATCGCCAATTGGGAACTCACCTTCTTGTCCAGCGGCGAGTCGCTCACCGTCGCCATGCGCCGGAGACCCAGGCTCGCGCTGCCGACAGCGCGGCTCCGGGCGAGGCCCAGGAGCTGACGAGAAGCCAACATGGTGGTGACGTTTCAGCTCGGCAAAGAGCGTAAACAGAAAGTCAATTGGAGTGGAGAGTTGTCGACTAGATGGCCTCGCGACAACGACGAGGGAAGGAAAGGTGAGAAGTTTGAAGACGGGCGACTGCGTGAGAAAAGAAAAAAAAGGTGGAGAGTTCTCGAGGTTTAAGGAATCGCAGGCGGGATTTTACATCGCAGTGGCAAGCAGAGGCCCGGGACCTGTTGCTACGAGCTTCCTGCAACCGTCATAGCCGAGAAAGTACCTCGCCCGGATGGAGACGGCCGGACAGCCAATCAGCGGCTCGGCGATTATGTCTGCCCGCATTGTGGGGGAACAGACATGACATCGCTGCCAGCTCGAAAGCAGTCTAGCCGGTTTCAGCAGCTTCCCTTCGAACGTCAAATTCCCGATCAAAGCCGCAACGGCCCAACGTTCCCATATCTGCACCAGTCGTCTCCTTTCACAACTTCCACATCTCCGCTATCCAACTTCAAAAGCAAGCCACAGACCTCACAATGTAAGCAATGTTGTCCGTAGAATCTCGCAGGTTGGGCCCCTGTCTTTGCTCTGGTAGCCGCGCCCCGGCCCGTTTCTTCTGATGAGGACAGACAGGGATATCGGGAGACGGGCCCGCGAGACAACGAATAGCCGAGGCAGTGTTTTGACCTCTCCAGATGTTCACTTGAAATGCTGGCAATCCTTGAATGGCAGGACAGTCTCCAAGACGGGTATTCTGCAGTCTCTGCGTCCCTTTCGAATAATAGCAAGCAGCTGCACCAAGGGTTCAGCGTTAGTGCCGGGGGCTTCAATGCATTATGCCCTTGCTCGGATGTGTGCTTTGGTGTGGTTGCTGACGGGGCATGTGCTTCATGTGCCTCCCAAGCCTCAACCAGGAGTGCCGACACTAACACGGAACACAATTGAGATGACCATTCCCAGACCGATAACCCGACGGAAATCGAGGTTCTTGTCCATCTTGTCAAATTTGGAGCAGAGCGTTCGTCACACAGTTTTTCCCCCTCTGTTCTCAACGGCAACCCCTACGCAGTAATTGTACGGACGTACACTATGTTTCATCCCGCCTGGCCGATATTCAGCAAGTGGGGCAGCATCTACCGTCATAATGTGAACCAGCTTGAACCTGTCTTAACAGCAAATTCGAGGCGTTTCAGTTAATTTCAGTTCTAAGTACAGACCGTGGCCAACGCCAAGTACCAGTTGGTGTGATGCGTTCGATGATTGACATCACCTTTGATGCGGCTGGCCATGCGTGCGGCATGGGTTCGCACCGCGGGGCTCTGCAGTTTGTGCCGTAGTCGAACCACACACGACCTGCAGGGCTGAGCAGTGACGCAACAGGCCGGCGATCTCAGCGTGCTTCAAGACGTCAAAGGCGAAGTCGTACCGACCCGTCCCTCGTCTCTGCCCCAAACATCAATCATCCCATTGTGCGGTATAGTGAAAATGTCGGATATGGATTCGCATCCGAGACGGATCCGCCAAACTGCGAGAATAGCGCGAATTTGAAGCGGCTTGGATTGTCGAGACAAAGCATCGGGCACAAGGAATATGGAAATTTCTGCCAACCTGGAGACCTTTAAGTGGGACCATTGGTCGGTGGGGGCCCCGGCTCGGCGCCTTGTCGCTCGGTCGAAGATGGAGATCCGAGGGCGATAACGCTGTACCTCCGGTCTGATCCGGTGACCGAACGGCAGCCCTCCGACACCGACAAGCATGAACAATTGGTCGAGATGGTGAGGAGGTAGGCTGTAACACCAAGTGAATGACTGGAAATCGGTGAATTCGATATTGGCTTGAACTCAAAGTTTAGCACTTGTGTACGTACATTGTAATACGTTTTCACATGTATTCTCCGCAAAAACTTCGGCAGTTTGCCGCTTGCATGAGGTAGCACGTCTTTGTTGCTCGCGTCTGTCGAAAATTTTGCCCCACACGGTCGACCTCACTACTCGAGGCTCGCCCAACAAAATCAGACACTCTTAAGACGCTGTCGAGCCTTTAACAATTGGAAACTAAAAGTTCAGCAAGAGGAGAGTCTCGCCGCTACCATGGGAATATTTGCAAAGCGCACCAAAACCAAAACCAGACGTCGGGTTCGGTGAGTTTCTTGTGCACAGACCATATCAGACATTTTTTTTCAGATTGACTGACATTCCTATAGAGACCTCGACCAGATCAAGGCCGACATCACGTCGCCCAGGCATCTTCAGCTGTACAAGGAGACCAAGGCTGCGGAGGATCTGCCGGGATTTGGCCGCCATTATTGCATTGAATGCGCGAAGTGGTTCGAGACTGAGACGAGTCTAGTCGTTCACAGAAAGGGCAAACCTCACAGAAGGAGGTGAGCCAGCCGCCGCCTCTTGCCTACCAGCGCCGATCTCACTAACTGATGCTCTAGGCTTAAGCAGTTGAAAGAAGGCCCTTACACCCATGAGGAGGCGGCAGCTGCCATAGGATACAGGACAGACAACGGCTCTCAAAAGACAAAGTCCCAGGAGATTGAAATGTCATGAGCGTTATGTCGTCAAAAATATGGATACATCTCTGGTCTGAACATGGCTGCGGATGGATTCAGCATTGCAAAGGCGTTGGGCAGGGGTATAAATTATACTATATGAGTGGCGTCAAGGTTCGAAGAACGGAGATAGAGCTGGTTTGTGTCATGTTATTTCTCAGTTTACAAAGTTGGGCAAATCAATGTTTTGACTTGCAGAAACGCCCGTATACCACTGCGTACCATGTTTACCCTATGGAATGACTTGACAGCGATCGGTCAATAGACAAACGTTTACATATATGTTGAGACATTCATCGCGTCAGGATCGATGAATGAGTGACTTGCCATGCATAGTGTCTACGAAGTAGGTACTTGCTACTATCGAGTGTGCAACGCTCAGCGTTAATATGGTGTGGGGTATTTTAAGCCAAGTCTGCCCCACTTGGCTTCCGCCACACCCTTGCCATCATAGTGGGAAATTGTTAGTGTCGCGGCAGCCTCAACTGTCGAACCTGTCGCCGCTGACACGCGATGAACCCTCCATGGTTCTTACAACTTGGTTCTCGCGCGCCTCGAGCTTGACACGGCAAGCCATGGGTTCAACAGCGTACGCGGCATATAAGAATGGCGCTACCAGTGCCAACAGCGCACACACGGTGACGGCAATGGGAAGATGGTCTGTCCTCGACAAGCAGCTGCCGCCCATCGACAGAATCAAGGCGATCCACGTCTACGATTTTGACAATACGCGTATGCCTCTTGTTCTTTCGCATTCTCTCGGTATTTATCTTACTCGACGCTGACAATCCCTATCACAGTCTTCAAGACACCGTTGCCAAATCCTAAGCTGTGGAATGGACCGACGATCGGAACGCTGTCGAACCCTGATGCCTTCGTCAACGGCGGGTGGTGGCATGATTCGCGTATTCTCGCTGCGACAGGCGAAGGTCTTGCCAAGGAAGAGCCGCGCGCATGGAGCGGGTGGTGGAATGAGAAGATTGTCGAGCTCATCCATTTGAGTAACAAGCAGAAGGATGCGCTCTGCGTCCTCCTCACGGGCCGTTCAGAATCCGGCTTTGGCGAACTGATCAAGCGCATGGTTGCGAGTAAAGGTCTTGAATTTGACCTCATCTCCCTGAAGCCCACCGTCGGGCCAAACAACGAGCGCTTCGCCAACACCATGGTGTTCAAGCAGACGTTCCTGGAGGCGCTAATGGAAACATACCGACATGCCGAAGAGATTCGAATATATGAAGACAGGATAAAACACGTCAAGGGTTTCCGCGACTTCCTCGACGAGTACAATCTCAAAAAGCTGAACGGGATGGATGGCTTAACTGCGCGAGGGACCATCAATGGCGAGGTCATTCAGGTAGTAGACATGGCCACCTACCTCGACCCCATCGTCGAGGTGGCTGAAGTACAGCAGATTATCACGGAGCATAACGCCGCTTTGTCTAAGCGACGGCGCGGCAACAGAGGCGAGCGCTTGGCCATAAAAAAGACTGTCTTCTACACAGGATACATGATCAACAATGCCGACACTCAACGGCTGCTCACACTTGCACAAACTCCTCAGAACCTGCCCGAAGGCGAACTCAAATTCCACGCGAACAATATTATGATCTGCCCCCGGCCATGCACGGCAGCCATTCTAGAAAAGGTTGGCGGCCTAGGAAGCAAGATGACTTGGGAAGTGACGGGTACCGCCAACTACGAAAACTCTATCTGGGCAGTGTGCGTTAAGCCCGTGCCAGAAACAGCCAGTTTTCACACGGGCGACCCGGTCCCGCTGGTAGTCCTCGCGCTGCGCAAAGGTTCGCGCCATGCCGAGGCCGGTAAGATCCAAAAGTGGCAGCCCGTACCGCCAGAGAAGGCTTTCCGCTTCGAAACTACCGTCGGCGAAAAGATTTTGCTACGCATCGAGCCCGAGGGCTCTCACCACGACGACGGCCCGTCCCATCACGGAAAAGCGTTCAGCAACAAGCGGAAGCACACCGCCCACCAAGACGATTTCCGTTCGCGGCCCTCTGGCGGCGCCCAGCAACAGCACCGGCAGTTCCACCATCAGGCCAACTTTGCCGGTGGCAGCGGCGGTCGCGGCGGGGGTGCCGGCAGAGGCAACTTCCGCGGCGGCGGCAACGCGAATCGCGGGGGGTTCAGGAACCAGCGCGGCGGCGCGGCCAAGGGCGGCCGCGGCGGCCGCGGTGGGCATGCGGGGGGCCACCACTACAAGTCACTAGACGATGTCGGCGGGCGAGATACCCAGGCTGCCGGGTTCGCACAGATGTACGAGGACGAACCGCAGCGCTTCCCACCGAGCCAAAACATTCCCAAGGGTCCGTCAAACCCCTCAAACCCGGGGTTTTACAATCCTTCGCAACAGCAGCAGCAGCAGCAGCAGCAACAGCGCCCGGGAAATGGATATTCTGGCCCTGGTGCCGGTGGCAGCATGGAACTGAATAACTACTACTAATTTAGCGTCGGAGTCAGGTTGTTTTTTTGTTCAGTTATCGCTCTTCGACTGGCTGATATATAAACGGGGCTAATGATTCCACGTAATCTTGCCATGTTCGTTCATTTCTTGCTGTTACATCAGACTCCGCAACTGAGGGAGCTTAGGGGGCAAGGGCAAGAGCACTTTCGTTGGAGATTGTCGGGTATTGCGGGATAGTCCTTTTCCTCATAAAGGCACCTATTGCTCTATGGTATGGTTTCTGGCATTGGTACGGAGTTGGGGTCAAGAGGGACAAAAGCTGGCGTTACGCTTTGAAACAGGGTCTAGGTCTTTTTTTCTTTACCTTTTTTCTTCTTCTTTTGTCGCCAACAAACCTTCCTGAAATTCAACTCTACTATTATTCCCTGTACTTGATACATGACCAACTGACGAAAGCATTGTGGTTTGCCCTCCGTTTGCCGCTATAAATATCCTGGACTTAATTGATGTTTTGCGCTGGGGATGAGTAGTAAAACGAAGGGGCTTTTCGAGAGCAGATTTGCGCTATTGCCTTCGACGAGATGTGGAAAATCAACGCCGAATGTGACCAGACATTACAACAATCAAGCAAGGTGATTGTGAGAAACGATGCCAGCTTTATTAACCTGATAGCCGTGACAACTTGGACCATAATAACTGAATCATGCATAACACTGGCAGGTTCAGGCAGATTCCCTCTCCATTCCAAGCCCCGTCTATATGAACCTCATGATCCTTACCGTTTCCACACCCTGAATCCCGAAATTAACATTAAGCTGTAAATGTACGTCTCGGATGACGAACACGCCTTATCCACTACTGTAGCCCAAAATCCGTAAAGGATCGTAGAGGAACCACCATTGTCATGGCGGAATGTCCTATAGAGCGACAAATAGTCGTGAAGAAGCACCCGTTCTTTTACTAGGAACCGTTGGCTTCTGTGCGGAGGATCTGAATATCCACCAAGCTGCAAGTGTAGCTTGGGCCGGTTTCAACCGGTCTGCTTCACTTTGTGATAATGACGGAGAACCCGTCCAGCCAGGAGGCGCAGCTGCCCGTAACGCCGCATATGTTGTATCCCCTCGGAGGTATCAAGGTATGCCTGAGAAACTGTCAGCGAGAGCAGAGGACACAAAGAGCTGGGAAATGACATACGGATCACCGCCATGGGGGTTACCGAACAACGGGCTCCTCCTGCCCAGACTGGTCAATACTTGGATGGCATCGATCCAGAACCCCGAGCGAACAAAAAAACCCGTAATATACTCGCCGCGGCGGATGTCTAGACGCGAATGTCAGCAATGGCCTTGAATCAAACACAACAAGGATGATGGTACATACCCATCTCAAACACGTCGCCACCCTCTTTGCCCCCTTTTTTCCCAAACACCTGCCGCGAATCGTCGTCATAGACGAACTCCATGCCGTCCACCGCCAAGCCATGATAGATGATCACCTTGGACAGCACCCGGTCCTGCTTCAGCGCGCTTGTAAACACGACCTCATGTCCTTCCGAACCATCCATCTGCGATAAACCCAGCCTCTTCCCTCTGAACGCCGTTTTGGGCAACCCCGGCATCGCACTAGGAATCCTCAGGCAGGACGTCTCTTTAGAGCAGAGTTTGCTGAGGTCGTCTACCTCCAATGAACCGCCGCCGTACGATTTGACTGAGATTCGCAGCTTTCCTTTCCGCATGCCCTCCGACAACCTAGCCCGCAGGTCCTGCTCATTGAGCGTGACCGACCTGTGCACTGGCCCGCCGTTTTCGGGCGGGTACTCGATCCAAGCGTGGCACGCGTCATCGCTCTCGCCGTATATTTCCACGTAGGCCACACCCGTTGCGGCTGTGACGGTCAAAATGCCATTCTCCATTGGCCAACCCTGCACGCTGTCGTCGGGGTTTAGAACGGGGTCATTGGGAAGACGGAAACACGGGTGGCTGCGGAAATGGAGGCAGTCAAGCCGATGCCATGTACACTCATGCTCTTGGGAAACGGGCCCACCCTTAGAGCGAGTTCGGGTGGAATAGGCTTCGCGGGTGAGAAAGGTGCGGTTGAGGGTCACGTAATCTCTCTGCATGACGCCGCTCTCCTGATGAGGTAGGCCGAAGAGGTGCCCAACCTCATGGAGATGAGCGCCAATGCCAATGTTAGCTGCTTCCCAGGAGGTTCCGGCATCGTTGCAGTCGTTGGCGACATAGTTGGTGTCGGTGGGTGTGCAATCCGTGAAGGCCGGTACTATCTCTTCAAAACATGTTGGGTAGCTCTGGAGGCAGTGGGATCCAAAGATACCAAGGTGCAGGCCGCCGGCCTGTCCGCCGAGGGCAGCGTGTCCGACAATCGTTTTCGTTTCTTTGTCCCAATGAGCGTCTAGCAGTAGCACTGACACGTACAACTTCTGACCCGGAAGTGGTTTGAAGTAATCCCGCACTGCATCTGCCGTGATATCATAGAGGCCACCTGCATTCGTCGCGTTTGGGTTTTGCTGTGCCAGGTTAAGATCGCGGAGCTCTGCTACGGTCTTGTCGGTCCGTATGATATGCACACGCGCTTCAGATCGGAGGGTACCGCTCTGCCTGTCTCGCAGATTTGCCGAGCCTGCCGTCCACTCCTCCTCAAACCTGAAAGCCCGTCGTCCAAGCTTATTACGCGACATCTGTTCGGCCGTAAAAGCCTGCCAAAGGTAAGCGGCCATGCGGAACTTGCGAACCGCCGTGTCCAATCCGTTGCCTTCCCTTTCGACCCGCGCCGGCACTGCGTCAAAGGTACCAGGAGAATCTTTCGCCAAAAGAATAGCTAGTTGCAGGGGAGATGCACCAGCAGGGGGGATCATATGAACCGTTAGATGGGAGCTGTGAATAGGGTTGGAGGATCCGCTGTTGGCAAGTTTTGGACTTGAAAAGTCGAAGCGCAAACGGTTGGCCCCGGGCATGAGGTACACGAGTGCCTTGAAGTAGGAGTTGTGCACCGGCCAAGAGATTGGAGGGAAATTGTCATCCAGGCGGCTCACGGTGAGTGTGCCATCAAGTGACTGGTGTAGTGGTTCGCCAATGGTGCCGTGGACGAGTAGAGCTTTTTGGTAAACCTATTGCGCGTTAGCAATCGAGCACACTCGAAAATATCAGCTACACAATCTGCCTGGGCACAGGGTTCCTTACCCACGAATTGTCTGCTACATTGATAATTCGAGGAGAGAACTGCGAGACAGGCAGGCTTGGCCCCCTTCCACCCGGTACTGGTGACCCCAGGCCACTCATGCCGGACACGCTATAACGGTTGCTGGCATTTGGAAACTGGTGAGGCTGCGGCCTCGCGACGGCAGTAGACGGAGCGGATGATGGTTGTGGTTGTGGTTGGTCTTTGAGCTGCAAGTTCAGGGCAGGGTCCGAATCTGCTCCTATCGAAGGGGGTGTTAATGAGCCACTGGTGGGCGTTGTATGGTTGCTCGTTTCGCTCGATTCGTCCGTGGATCGTTCGGTTTTGAAGCTTGCCCTTGACCGTCTTCGCAACTCCTTGAAATTGAGGAATGAGGGAGGCATTGTCGCTGAGAATAGCGGCGTCCGCTTTCAGTTTTGAAAATGATTGCTCCAATAAGCCAATGGATTAGATATCGCAATTAGGGCTCTGGCTCTGAAGGCTGCCGGTACCCTAGCAAGAACTGGTCGTGGGCAACACCCGTGCAGTGTGCAGCGAACAGTAGGTAGGATGTGCTACCGCAAATGCGCGAGAAAGTAGTTTCCACCAGGATTTCTGAAGCCCAGCCCTTATGTTTGCCTCGGAGTGTTGAGGCGCAGTTCGTCTTAATCCCCAACGCTTCCCACTGTCGAGCAACGGGGCCCAAAGTTTGTCTCTGGGCAATGGATGACGTATGTAGTATTCTCAACCGCGAAGAACTCTCTTACTGTGGTAGTTATAGGTACTGTACATTCTCCCGTCAATTGGATGGCTGGAAAGCGAACGATACCACTAAATATACCGGGCCTAGCTGCCGGTGTCCCGAGCTGGGCGCCGCCTGATTGTCCCTTTTTCTTTCAGGCTCTGTCTGCCGTTGTGTCCTGAGATTCGCCGAAAGTGACAAAAGGCGATCGAGACGGAGCTAGGCGATGGGGTCGGACACTAGTCCGTCGATCACTGAGTGGTGGATTACGCAGTAGCGATTCGGCCACAAGCCCAGGATAGAAGCGGACCCACGTGTGTGTCCGTTTTCTCGAATGTCGTTCGAGATCGATTGGAGAATCGGATGTGTTGGCCGGTGAGCAGGGAAGTGCGATCTTGAACTGGGAAGAGGCTCAGTCGAAACAGGGAATCCTCCGAAGGGTTCGGCGCACACACTCCTTGGGTAATCAAAACCTTCAGGCTGGCTGGTTTGTGGAGCGAAAGGGCGAAAAGGAGTGAAGAAAAGAAATAAAGAAGCCAAGGAGTAGGCTGACGCGACGACTTGGTTCCTCTTAGGAGTTTTTCACTTGGCTCGCCGACCACATGGTCCTACCTACCAGCAGAGAACGTTACTTCCGAGTTTTGTCACCAGCGACCAATCTCCCCGTCCCACCTCCGAATTAGGAAAACAGTAACCAGCGCGGGGTTGGAATACGATGTCGTCAGGAACTATCGATGTACGGTAGACCGAGAAATCCTCTCCCTCGTTGAACCTTCTCTCTCTGCTCGCCGAAAACCTCGTGACCTTTCATCTTCTCGGTCAGCCGGACTATCGTGAATCGAATTGCAAACATTCCGTATTCCCGATGGAAAGCGGTCCGCTGTTTTTGCGCTGGTCCGCTAACCATGGGATTGAATGATGTATTTTAGACGACGCATGTGGAGTTGTGGAGGGTTGCGCTGACCAAAACGCAAAATACGAGGTGAGCGTGGTGAGCCACTACATCTGAAAAGTTCGAAACGGGTCCTCTTAAATACACACATAAGGGCAACGCTAGGTGCGTTGCCTTCTGCTCTATCCGCACATAATGTTACAGTCCCCTACATGGACAGGTCAACATACTTTTTCGGATGCGAACTTTCAGTATGCAAGCACAGTGCCCGACGTCGGCTCCCCTGCGACTCGGTTGCTCTTCACAACGGTCTGCCTGCAAAATGGCACGTTTCCGACCATGCATGATAACTAGCCTCGACTATTCGCACAGAGTACGTTCGTACTTGGCGTGCTTGGTATTCACTTAAAACCAAAGCTAGAAGCTCGGCTGGTTGTGTGGAATCTCTGGTCCAGGGATACCGAGGAAGCTTTGATATAGCCCGGGACAACCGCCAGATCCTGCCAGACGGCACGGCAAGACTCGCCCGGTTCGAGCGTCGCGGCTGTTTGCAAGAGCCTTGGAATGCTTACTAGGATCCGGCAGCGGGTCCTTGCTTATGCCATTGCTCTCGAGGTCTAAGCGCGGAGTATGTACCTGGGAAAGTAATTGAATGGAGCTTTCAAGGCCGTCATTATAGCAAAGGCGTCGCTCGTCGTTTGCTTCCAATGGTAGGGATTGTTTGGAATGGACTGGAGCTGTTCCGTGGGGTTGGGACAGCTCTCTGCGGGTGCGAATGCACTGCGGAGTGCCGATTACTGCATTGCAGTGGGACACCCGGGTGCTCGCAACTGAGTCTCGTGGAAATTTGCTGGCCAGAACAACCCCTGTGGCTGCAGCCTGGCGAGCTGCCCCAATTCGCCCTGTGCTGCCGCAGCTGCAAATGGTGGGCCAGCAAGTGCTCAGCCCAGGGTACCGGCCGTCACAGCAATGTAATCTGCCGGTTTCCACAGGGATGTGAATTTGCTCCTGCGTCCCGTCCTCTCCGGCGCTCTCTGACCTTCCTCCAACTCTACCCAGCTTCTTCCATCGTCGATAACCCGGCGTCTCTGTACCAAAGTACGGCTCCTGGCTGGAACGAAATTTGCAAGTTTACCTTGAGCAACCTGCCTGTGGCTGACGAGGGGCATCTCGGCCAGTCCTCGTGCACGGCGGGTTTAGGCGCCCGGCGCCGTAGCTCAAACTCTAGTCAGCCCAGACTGAACATTTTTCTTCACCACTAGGACGATTGTCGGCTTTGTGCATGGCCTGGAAACCTAAACCGCCCGCAAGATGATGTCGTCGCCGTTGAAAAAGCAGCCTGAGGCTGTTGCGGATAGGGTGCTCAAGAGGGCTGAAATCAGCAAGGTACGGCCGTTGCCTCCCTTGGCAGCGATGGGAAACTGACAGGATTCTCGCTTTTGCCCCAGATGGCCCGAAGGCTACAAAACCGCCTTGCCCTCGCTCAGTTCAAGACAAAGCATAACCTGGTGAATGAGACCCTCGACACGATCGAGCCAAAATTCGAACAGGAAATGCGCCGCAGACGTTTGCAGGACGGCGATATGCTGTCCGACTCATCCTCAAGTGCCTCCGACCTTCCATACCCCTCCTCCAGGGCACTGATGAGCTCGCCGCTCAAGGCACCGCTTTTCTCCGATGCCATTGGGTCCAGCAACGGCAGCACCGGCCACAGGAAGCGTACTTACCTCGCCTCCTTCGATGAGACTTTCTCGAGCCCGAGCAAGCGATTCCGCCAATCCCCGACGGCACACAGGTCTTTCACGAGCCACCATCACTTCACACAATCGTCGCCAATAAAACCGAGGCGCCAGCAACATTTTACTACATCAGCCGGCCCCGATTTGTCCTTCTACTCGGGGTCCCGACAGATTAGTGACGTACTTACCACGACAAACTACGCCGCCAATTCTGACGATGAAGACGACCTACCAACGCACTCCTTCCACGCCAGCCATATGCGAGTATCACCTCCTCGGACACCGCCGATGCGAAGCCGTACTTTGATCAAGAAGCCGAGGGACAAGCAGGCAGCGGATGAGTCCAAGACTGAGGAGGGTGCGGATCTGCTCCTATATCTGGCCGCATCTCCCTCCCCTGCGAACCCGCCGAGGAACCGAATGGATCCCCCATCCACGCCGCCACCCAAGAACAAGCTGGCGTTGCCGTCATCGATGATGACCACTCCTGGGGGGGGAAACCCCTACCCAGCTACTCCTGGCCTCGGCTTCGACTTTGCCGAGTTTCTTCATATGACGCCCAGCCCGGCGCAAAAGCCGTGGAAGACGCCCCTTGCAGGAGGCAAGACACCACGCAGCGTGGCGAGGAGACGCCTCACTTTTGACGATATACCCTCATGAGATATCATCCGGGACCGCCTGAGGTTTCACTTCTACTGGAATCCGACGTCGAACCTACCCACTATACTTTTTTTGATCTGGTGTTTCCCCATCCTAACGACAGGTTGGGCGCCAGAATACCTTCTTATACCCCTTTGAGATTACATGTTTGGCACCCGTCACTAGTTCACTTTTCGATCTATCTCTTGCGTCTACATTTACAAGCATTGGCGTTCCGGTTCTGGCAGTCACCTTCCTATCCACTAATCCCCACCTCGAGACTGCCTCTCAATGTCACACCACCACCAACACCACCAACACCACCCCGTTGTCAGCGACACTACACGGCATCACCAAAATTGCTTATGAGAGAGCGACGGCATTGAAGTACCCGAGTCAGGATCAGCACACATTCCCTTTATTCACTACGACTGCTTTGCTTGCTGCGAATGGATTGGCACGAATTGGGAGTGAGTTCAGTTGCACGACAGGCAGGAGCCAAGTAAGCTCCGGGAATTGAATACCAAGTGTACAACAGATGAGTTGAGCGCAGACGCTTCAGGATTGACCAAGGATTGGGTCTGCACGGGAGGAAGGGCAAGGGAGGGGCGCCGGGATGTTGCTCGCTTGGGTTCGGACCTTGTTGGTTTGAAGAGAGCAGGTTGAGTGCCTACAGGCCAATCAGAGTGGTTGCTGGGGAACCCCGCGCGGGCGAGACGCGCCGCCCGCGACTTTTCGAGCTTGGTTCGCGTTTCGTGGCGTCACGCGGCGGACACCAATCAGATCGCGTTGCGGGGGCGCTCAGTGGAGCTATTGCGACCGAGAGAGAGCTGAAGCTCCTAAACGAGACATGGCGAGACAAGCGCCTGTCGTTGGCCCTAAAGTTGCCTCGATGTGGTGAGCAACGGCGCCATGAGTGGGAGACAGTACATGCATGAATGGATAACTTTGAAGATTGTAATCTGGGCAATTGCGTGCTTCTTATTTGGTTACTTGTGCAGCCCCCTGAATCATGCATGTTGTCGCACGAAGGCAAGATGACAAAGAGGGAGCTGAAAACCGAGATATCTGGGTTTGATGGCGCTCCCCCGTTGATGAGGTCTAAAAAAAAAAAAATAGCGCATATAACACAGTTCATTATGAGAGCGAGATGCGGTTCAAACTTATTGTCATGTGCAGCCATAGCTTTCTGGATATCAAGCGAGCGTTTGGGTGTCTTTCTCCCCTCCCGGCCGTGCTTTTGAGGGGCGTTTGTTGTACATGAGTATCCAACTTTCTCCCTCACATCGCTAACCCCATCCTCCAGCTGATATGTTCACAGAAAGGCTCCAATCCAATCTAGTGGCCATTAGCTGGAGTGCTTTTTCTTCAGGAACGGTGACCAACCGTACCTCTTGCGAAGAACCCTTGCAAGCAAATCAACCCTTCGCATGCATCAGCTATATAAGCTGGCAGTAGTCGCGTGGGCCCAAGTCCGACACGCGAAAGTTCGGCCAGCCTCCCCTTCTTTTCCTGTATCAAAGCTGGAGGAAAGAAGGCGACAGTCGAGCACCCGGCATCCCCTCCCTTCTCTCTTACCCGTCCTGACATAACTGTATGGTGGAAATGAGCCTCGTCACATTGCCTTCCCCACGCTCCCCAGACTTCCCAAGCTCCCTCCACTCAGCCTTCCCCCGTTACTCCTCGGTTGACCCTCTGCGTCGCTACTGGCGCCGCCCGCCCACCGCCCCGACGCGCTCCCCGGCCCGACATCGGGCCCCGGGTCGCCCCAGCCCACGGCGCTTTCGCCCGCATCCGACGAAACGGCGCTCACGCCAGACGAGTACTTGGAGTACTTGGAGTAGCGGGAGGTGAAGGACTCTGTGCGGGTGCGTGCTCGCACCGCCGGGGGTGGCAGCGGGTTTGAGTTTGGCGGTGGCGATCGCTGCGAGGATTGTTGAGACTGTTCCACCGAGGTGCCCTGTCCGACAGCGGGGATTGTGCTGCTGTTAGTGGTCGTAGACGGAAGGGGAAAGTTGTTGCTAGTATCGCTGTTGATGTTATTGCTGACCCTTACCAGAAGTTCGGGGCGTTCTAGGTCGAAGGGGTCGGAGCGGAACTTGTTGCGCTGATTGCTAGTTGTTGCCGTGGTTATGGAACGGAGGGAGCCGACGCTGTCGCGGCTTGTGTAGGCGGTGCTGTTACTGCGGGATCGGCGAATGTCGGCCACGTACGTGCTGGGTTTGGGCATGGCAGCGGGTGGGTCGCGAATCGCGTTGCGGTCGCTGAAGGGGTTGGCCGTATTCAGAGGCGCCGGCTTTGCTGAGGTGTGAGTGATGGCGTTGTCATCGCTAAAGGGGTTGTCTTGGCCAAAGCTGAGGTCCAGGCCACCCAAGAGATTGTCAGCTGAAGTGACACTCCCCTGGCATCGCGCTATGCTGGCTCGTCGCCGCTGAGCTTCGCGGTCGAGCTCCCAGGTATCCATGCTGAGGAGGGTCAGGAAGTCCGGCTGCGAGCGGGATGCCATTCTCCTTGGCGGAGCACTCTGGACTTTCTCTTCGACGTCGTCATCGCGTCGACGACCGAGTCTCTTGCCTAGCCCTGCCCACCATTCCTTGAGGCGGTCCGTCGTTGTCGGCTTGACCCCGATGATGCCCGAGTTGGCGCGACTGTGCGTCATGGACGAGTCAATGAACTGCGAGGTGCCCCTGTCAAGGTTCACAGACGGTGCCGTCCTATTTCTGATATGACCCCGTATCTTTTTGTAGTTGTAGCCCAAAGTTGCCTTAACCTTCACTGCTACGGGCGTGGGTCCGATACTCCCGCGGGAAATCTCATAGCCGCCGTTGCCGCCCTTCTCGTTTCGATCACGGGATGGCACAATGTCGAGGGGTGTCAGGAGGGTGCTTCTCCTCCTCCTTTGCAACCGGCGCCTCCACCACCAGATGAAGAAGGCTAGAACGCTGATGGCGACAACACCGCCAATGACGCCACCGGCCACTGCCACTGTGGATTGAACTGCATTATTGTTTACGTTGGGAATGGGTGTCGACGACGTCGACGTCGTTCCCGTGGCGTCGGCGGCTGGAGAGTCACTCTGTGTTTGTGGTGACTCGATTGTACTGAGCAACGGAGTAGCAACTGGACCAACGGCCAGCTCAGGAGAAGGCGCCTCAGTTGTCGTCGGTGAATCTGGAGGGCTCCCCGGTGTATCCGTAGCAAGGGCTGTTATGCTGGCATCAGCTTGAGTGCTCTCAGCTACAGGCGCTGGTGGGGGTGGGACGTCAGCGGAGGAAGTGGAAGACTGGGAAGCGGCGTCGGATGGCGAGACAGCGGCAGGGCGAGGTGTTGGCGGACGTTCCGAAGCCGACGCGCCGCCCTGATCCTGCGCAACCCGCACCGAGCTTGGGGCAATGCTTGTGGTGGAAAGCAGAGAGGGGCTTGTCGTACTCGATGAACTCTGTTCCACCGCCCCGTCATCTATACCGGCGACCGGCGCCTCGGCCAGTCCGTTTGTAGCGACCGTCGTTGTCGTGCTGGGTGAAGTTGTCGTCGTGTCCGCCACCTCGGTGATGCTATTCGTGCTCGTGCTTGTGCTCGTGCTTGTTCCCGTACTGCTGCTTGCGCTCGGAGAATCTGCCGCCACTTTCGGCACGGCCGTACATCGCCGCCCGTTAATGGTGGTACGGAAGGCTCCCGGTGGTAGTCCGCTTGACGCCATCCTTTGATAGACTCGATCCCCGTCTTGATGAACCTAATGTGCGGAGCCAGCCGCTCCGGTTGAAGAGAAAAGGCCCCACGTCGCTGAACTACGAGGACAAAGAGATCCAAGAAAAGTGAATATGAAGGCCGCTACGGCCGTATTGAGTTATTGGAAAGTCATCAAGACTTTCCGAGGCAGAAGAAAGAAAGAAAAGAAAGGCCCCTGTCGAAGGGGAGGAGAAGGAAACAGGACGAGCCCCGTGAAGCCCCGAAAGAGACGCCTCTGGCGATAGTGGTTGATTTCACCCAGTTCGAGAATAAAAAGTGAAGAGCAAAAAAGATGGAGAGGAACAGATGGAAAACAGACAAACTATCCAACGGTGGCTTGGGCCGCGATCATGGGCATGGGACAGCGCCCGAGCAACAAGTGAAGCTTCAGAGAATTGGTAGCCTGAAGCGTCGAGTGCAACCTAGTGCAACCAACCTCGACGCTTCAACAGGAGCATTCCCAAACGGGCGACTTCTGACGTGCGCGAGGGCATGAGTGCGGTTTGGAGGCTGTGTGTGTAAGTGGTTTGATGGGCCGGAGGAAGGGGGATTGGGGGCTGCCATTGGTTGGCTAGGCCCAGGAACACACGTTATCCGAGCCGATATCCGCAGAGATTCCAGTCTTGGTGGTTGCGGCTCTTCTTCAGGGGCCAATAACCCGCCCCGATCCCTGATGGCTTGATCCCTGTCCTGCGACGCTTCTGATGCAGACGGGTTGCGGGTGCGCGAAGGCGATCCTTGGCGGCTTGCCGCAGCGCTGCAGCCACCATCAGTTACAGCAACCCTGCGTCTTTCGAGGAACCGCCGTTTGAATACATGGTGCTGTGCGTCATAAGCCCTCGTACGGATTCCACTGGTGTTGACGATGGGATGAACTCTTGAATTAAACTGGTCTCAAAATTGTTAGTCATCTCGTCCCAGCCCCACCAATCAACATTAGTTAAATCTTTTTTTTTTCTTTCTCTTCTTTTTCTTTTTTTCCTTTTTCTTGGAAGGAAATCCGTCCGAGTTAAGGAGAACCGGGAAATTTCCACAATTTTTAGCGATTCCCCCAACCAACCTCCTCTCCATGAAACCTGCTCTACTAGGCCGGGCACTACATGCTCGGCACAACCGTACACGAGGAAGGAACAACCCTTCAAATTAATTGTACTATTCCATTCCCATCTTACTAGTACCACGGATCCTACACTACCTCCTTCACCCAAAAAGTACGTTGGAGGGAACGTGGCGTAAGAAGCTATAGGATGTGCATGAACAAGTGCTCAAACCACTCTTATGCTAGTGAGTATAGGTACAATAGTCGTGCCATGTCCGTTCCATCATAATCAAAGGGGTCCTTCTTAGATGAAACCCAAGGCAAAAGGCAAGGAGGGGGTTGGAACACCCGGGTCACAACTGCCCTGCTGTCTTATGATGGAACATTGAACACCTCGACAGCGGACAGAACAGCTGTCGTCTTGCAGGGAAGGGCGTGCGTGAGCAATCCTCATACGTTTCTCCGTTTAGTACATGGCAAGAAGCAAACCCAATTGCTTTTCACAAAACCTCGTCCCACGAGACCCAAAATCTTCGACTAGACTCCGAAAGTACGCTCCAGGGGTGCCAAACGAGGTGCACGGCCCCAAACCTGTGGCATCCACGCATCCGACCTCTCTGCTCATGCAATGCCAGCGAATGTTGCTGCCCCGCTCCGCTTGCATCCCGCCTCTCTATTCCATACCGCCTCCCGCTTCGCGACGAACGGCAGTACAACTTGTCGAGAACCTCTGCTATTTGTCCCCTCCTCGTTCCTAATACTGGTGTTGGGCGTAGGGACACACGTAGTAACCATTGCTCGCTTTTCGGCCCTATTCAGGATCCTCCCTCTCTAGATTCACCGCCGATTCTACGTCTCGGCAACGCTTCAAAGGGGCGACCTCGACGACCATCGACTGTTGTCCACACCATCTTGCATCTCCGCACCACGAGCACGGCCGCTCACTCACGTTATTCGAAACGGACCAAGTGACCACCTCGCTTTGACCGGTGGCTTCGTGCATCGGCAGTTGACAAGAAAAGGGCACCATGTTTGGAAACCTCACGTTTATGCGTAAGTGAAACGTTTCCTTACCGTTCTCTTTCAAAACACCCACCTTCGCGAAGCGTCGACTGTGTGGGTCTGGTTCGATCCGAGATTCGATTTCCCTCTCCAGAAACCTCACCATTGGCACTGCAAAGGTGCCCCACCATCATCATTATCGTGAGCGGCGGCATGGCCAGTGAGGAATATTTCATTCACAATTCAGATAATACCCGTGTCGCCTTCCTCCTGGTCAAAAGCACCGCTGAACCGTGGGTTTTGCGCTTCTCGATGGGGGAAAGGAGGAAGAGGGAGGGGGGGGGGGGGGGGGGCCGGAGAGAGCGAGAGCACTTGGCTATTTGTTTGATCATCCGCCTCTTCGGCACTGTACCGCTTGATCGCCCTCGCTGCCGACCGGGACCGTTGTGATCTGCTTTTGTTCGAGTATGCGCATTCTGACCCATTGACTAGTCCCAACGTCGGGGGTGCCTAAGGGACCGCCTAAAGATGTCCCGCCACCGACACCCATCAACCTCCCGCGATGCTACCCACAAGTCCCGGACGATGATGCCCCCGATGCTCAAGACCAAGCTTCCGTTGAGCCGAAGATGCCGCTCACCTCGGTGCTGCAGAGCATTGTCCGGCCAACGGAGCTGTCAATCTCTCACTTCGAAGCTCTCGGGGTGCACGTGGTCCCAGATGCCACTCCGGCCCAGCTCCTCCCGGACCCGGCCTTTATTCCGGATTTCGAAGCTTGGCACGGCCTATCTACCGAAGAGGTCCATGCCACCAACGAGAACACTCGGAAACGGCTGAACACGGGCAATCTATCGCCTGGCTGCCAGACCTACCTAGAAAGAAGGCGCGAGCTCTCAATTCCAAATGAGGCGGCTTACCGGACAGTCCGCAGAATACCTGCTCCCAAAGGCCAGCAGCAAGCCCGACTAGGCAATGCTTACGAGTTCTACCGTTACCTTGAGCTCTTTTCAACTTTCTGGGAAGACACCTCAAAACCTCAGATAGCAAACAACAAAGCTGACCAGGCGGGGGAGAGCAACGGTGAGGACCGGGCGGCAACTGCCGAAGGAAACAAGGCTCCTGAAAGTAACACCGACACCGCTGCCTTCTACCGCACCGGTGCTGGCCACCAGATGCCGGTGGATTACCGCCAGAGCATCATCACAGCCTTTTTGAAACTGGTAGCGTACGACTTTACATGCAACGTGTCGGCACCGCGCGTCGAGCCACGGCTCCACATTACATCCAAGCCGTCCACTGGCTCGCCGCGCAGCTCTTACTTTTCTTCGGGCTGTACCTTTATCTTTCGCAGCCCAAATACCCGTGAAGCCGCTCGGCTAGGCATCGTCGAGGGGCCAATAGCAGCTGTGAGCGCCAGACACACGACCTCTTTTCAGCCGTCCGATTCAGCAGTATCGGCATCGGAGGCGGACCGTGATTCCATCCTAGACCTCGCTCGGGAACTTGTGGCGGGCCTAATCACCGCCCAACACCGCGCCCGCCAAGGCCGCACTGAGAAGCGCATTGGTGAGAATGCGTGGTGGTGCACCAAGCCGCGCTGGGGTGGCGGCCCGGGTGGACCCATCGGACGCGAAATCGAGATGCTTTCCGGCGCGGACGAGACAATTGGCGACAAAGACGCCCCGCCGTCGGAGAGTGGTGCGTCGCCTTCATCTTCTGGCTCTTCATCGAAGGGAAGCGAGCCCATGGCCCTCCCGCAAAGGCCGTTCTCGCGCTCCACAGGTGGCGGTATTCCCTTCTCTGCCGGTAACCCCAGCAACTCGGGAAGCAACTACACCAGCGGCAACGGAGGGGCCTCTAAAAGCGCCAAGCGCCTTAAGAAATCGGGCAACCTCCCCATGTATGACAACTACCGCATGGTGCGACCGCCGGCGTCCACATGGGACAAGAGAGCGCGGTACGAAGCCATCGGCCGGGTGCGGGGCGCCAACTACGACGACGTCTTTGTAGTCAGCACGGTGCTGCACCACGTCAGCGTCGTGCGGATGCGCGTGCCGGACCGGTTGCTCGCCGTCTTGGCTGGGGAGGTCGACGATGCTGCTGAGGGCGGCGGCGGCGGCGGCGGCGGCGGCGGGAAGAAGCGGACCTGGGGCAAGCTAGAGGTGTGGAGGAGCCCGTGGTTCGACTTGTTCAAGGTCGACGAGCGGGTACAAGCCATGCAGGTCGTCTGGAGCATGATGGCATGGATGATGCGGGAGCAGCAGCCGACCGTCAAGGACCGAGAAGGTGGAGGCGAGGAGTCGGCGCAGCAGCAACAGCAACAGCAACAGCAACAGCAACGACAGCAGGGTCAGCCGGACGTCAAGATGACGGGGGCATAGTTAGCCTCTCGTTGTCGACGGAGAGAGTGGTTGGGTAGAGTTGCTTGCTGGTAGCTGCCGAAACAGTGATCCTCCCAAGTAATTTGACAAACCCCTTTCAGGGGAGACACTGAAGAAGACTTACCGTAGCATTGCGCTGCTTGTCGCTGCGGTAAAGAGAGGATTTTTTTTTTAAATGACCCAAGGCGAACAAAGTTATTTATCAGCACCGAGTTTCCTTTTCGAACCAACGTCTCCAGCACTCCTGAATGGCTGCCATTTCGATTCAGCAGCTCCACTGCGAAGATCCCAAGCCATCATCCAATAGAATGTTGAAGCGGATGTTCGAGGCTAACTGTCTTTGAGATGGCGGCCGACTTACACAGGCTGACATGTCCGTTGCACAGCAGCATCAATAACTATCCGCTTTTCTGAAGACGGGGTCAGTTCCATCGTGCTCTCTTCGGTGTCGTCAGCGCTTCCCAACCGCCGGAATCGGTCCACCGCGGCTCTTCAGCGGTTGCATCGTATCAGAAGACGCAACTTCCTGGTTTGCTCGGACGGCGGCGCCGAACCTCGGTCCGCGCGAGTGGATTGACGAATTGGACACAACGGGGGGCTCAGCGGCCCAAGACTTGGGTTGGCACCTTTCTACCGAGTAACACGCAGTATACTACGCTAGTGGTCCGCTTTTCCTTGACCTCGTGACGTTTCATGGCCGGCTGTTTGCTCGCTGTTTCAACGTTTCCATAGATGGAGAAGCTTGGCCGACGAAGCGGCCGCCGCCTTCCGCGACCTCGCCCCAAACACCTGCTTGGCCACTGCAGTCGGCCAAGTTCTCAGCCTAAACTTACACAACGGATTAACTACCGAATATCCAACCCCGGGCTAGCTGAAGAACGGGGGGGTTGTTGACGGGCAGCTGAGCATCTCAGCTCGGATGATGTGCCTGCGCATCACAACCAGAGTCAAAGGAGCGGGTGTTTGGCGATCTTGATTCTCGATACTCGCAGAACATGTACAAAAGTAGTCCCTGATCCCGACCCTTGGCGACGGAAAAAGCGAAAGCTGAAAGATTCGATGATCGGCGTCCCGAGCCACATGGCTTGGCGTGGGCCTCGCTCCGCTGTCTGGCATCCAATCATGGCACACTGCGCTGGCACCCCACCCTGGCACACAAGCGCCTGACGCTTCGCCCGCGAGTTGCGACCCAACCTTGGAATCAGCAGCGTTCCAGTGTAAAATACCAATCAAAGCTCATGCTCCAGCGAAGTGTATAACTCACACTTCACCTACCGTATGTAGTAGCTGAGAGTTCTGCCCCACGCACCGGAAAGCTTGAGAGTCGTCTCAGACTTCCATCCGTTCGCTCTGCGAGGTGCGTAGTGTATATATGCGTGCACTGCACGTATTTGAACATACATTTCGGTACTGTACCCGTTACATTTGGTACTTTACGTACCTCCACCGCTCAGGTACGTGCCGGCTCAAACCCTTCCCCCCCCTTCTTGGCTTGAACAATCATCGCCCCCCCGGGCCGGCTCCGGCGATCCGATCTTTGATCAGAACTGAACGTCACCCCTTGTTGACCCTTGACCGCTCTGCCGGATTTGCGTCCGCTTTTTCTGCCAGTGTTGTCTTAGTAACTACCACCTGCAAGTCATCTTTGTCTTTAACAGTATCTCCCTGCTTGCATCTTTTTACCGTATACACACACGTTTATCTAGCGTCAGGCTGCTTACCGGTGCAGCCACTCGAGAGTAGACCTACCATCTGATCCCGCGACCGGCCCCGCGCAAACTCCAATTCCGATCCACGTTCCACGACCCCGCGACCCTCCTCCCGCTTCAACTTCGCATCCGCAGGCCCTCGTTCACCAACACGCCCCATAAACCTTGGCTTTGGTCTCACTTTATTATCGTCGAGACATCGCGTAGCCCTCCTTCGTCCGCCGCTCGACACTCGCCGCTCATTCGTCTGTCGCGAGGCCGTTAGCGGCCGCTCGCTCGCCAGACCGACCGATTGACCGACCGATCGACCGATCGACCTCTTCCTTCGCTTCGAGCTCCAAATCCACCCCCGACTATCCGCTTGGATATGTCTGGATACCCTGGTGCGGGCTACAACGCTGGTGGATACACCCAGCCGCCGCCGCCGCCGCAGCAGCAGTACCCCGGTTACTATCCGTACGTTTGGCCAGCCTCGCGCGGTTGTTACTGTGCTGGGTCAAGGGACCGATAAGCTGATTGTTCATCAAGGCCCCAGAACTACGGTTACCAACAGCCCCATCCGCCCCCGGGCCCTGGATATGGCGGCTACCCACCGCCGGGCCCGGCCTATGGTGGTTACCACCAGGTTCGTCCGATGTTATGATTCCGAGGTGAAACGCCGCCAACTGAGTTCTTTCCAGCCGCCGCCCCAACCATATCAGCAGCCACCACCGCCCGCTCCCAATAACTACGGAAGGCCTCGTGAGCATGACCTTACCGGTGTAAAAGAACCACGCAACACTGACGAAACACGCAGCCATGCCCACGGTGAGCTCAAACTCGTACGTCCACGGCAACCACAACGCTCCGCCGCCGCCACCCCCGACAACCCAGCACTATGGGAACCAGCAACAATATGCCTTTCAGTACTCGCAATGTACGGGACGCCGAAAAGCCCTGTTGATCGGCATCAACTACTTCAACCAACGCGGCCAGCTCAGGGGATGTATCAACGATGTGAGGAATATGTCAGCCTACCTCGTTGAGAACTTCGGCTACAAGCGCGAGGACATGGTCATCCTCACCGACGACCAACAGAACCCAATGAGCCAGCCGACAAAGCAAAACATCCTGAGAGCCATGCACTGGTTGGTGAAGGATGCTCGACCAAACGATTCCCTCTTCTTCCATTACTCTGGTGAGTATCCCTGTTTTGTCCGCTTCAAAGGCAGGCTTCCTGACGTCAATTCTAGGCCACGGTGGGCAGACAAAAGACCTCGACGGCGACGAGGAGGACGGCTACGATGAGGTCATTTACCCCGTTGATTTTCGGCAGATGGGACACATCACCGACGACGAGATGCACCGCATTATGGTGCGCCCCTTACAAGCGGGCGTGCGGCTCACGGCCATCTTTGACTCGTGCCACTCCGGCACCGCGCTCGACCTGCCATACATCTACTCTACTCAGGGCATCCTCAAGGCTCCCAACATGGCCAAGGAAGCTGGCCAGGGCCTGCTCGGTGCCGTGTCAGCTTACAGCCGCGGCGACCTGGGGGGTGTGGCCAGCAACATCGTGGGCTTCTTCAAGAAGGCCAGCAACAGCGAGGACGCCTATGCTAGGTCAATGGCGGTCAAGACGTCGCCGGCCGATGTCGTGATGTTTTCCGGGAGCAAGGATGACCAGACTTCGTTCGTCGCACCTTTGATTCTCCATGGTGTCATTAATAGCGTAGCAGATATTAACACTCCCTTCTCTTCAGGGCCGACGCGACTATCGCATCCCAAGCAACCGGCGCCATGTCCTGGGCCTTCATTACCGCCCTTAAGAAGAACCCTCAGCAGAGTTATGTCCAGTTGCTCAACAGCATCCGCGATGAGTTGCAGACCCGCTACACTCAAAAGCCTCAGCTTTCCTGTAGTCATCCTCTCGGTAAGTTCATGGCTTGTATATCCTTCTGCGCCGCGCCCCCTCCCCTTCTTGCATAAAGCCAGGCTGACGTGTTTGGTGTCTTGGGCGCCTTCCATGGACAAACAGATACCAACGTCCTGTTTGTGATGTGATTGCTTGGTTGATGAGCGTATAGTGCAAGCGAAGTGATGTTTCACGAACGACTCGTTTACCCGTCAGCGACCTCGCTGCCTCGACCTCGTTCGCTCCTGATTATGCTTCTCAACATCACCGGTCAGTCCGGAAACGGAGGGCATGACAACTTCTTTCTCGGGCGGAAGGGAAGGGACCTGGATTTGGATATGGTTCTGAACAAAACAAGGAGGGCTAGGGTACGAATGCGACGATTTCTTTTCTTCCACGTCCCTCGTCTGGTCACTCGCTTGCGTACAATAGGTTGGACGAATGGGAGATGCTATCTCGGGAGTATTGGGTAGGCATTAATTGGGGTTCGCCTCTTTCCATTGGTTATTTGATCCTGGAAGGCGTTTCAGGAGAGCTGGGAGGCAACTTGTTCAACACTCGCACACGATGAGTGATTTCTGGCATCAAATGTGAAAAGAAACCATTTGTGTGCGTTCAAGCGTCTCTGGTAGGCGGTATGCCCCCAGGCAAGAAGCTGAGCCTATACTTGATTCCTTCCCTTTTATGTCACACACACGCTCGTGGGCACCGAAGAGTAAGAGTGAAACAGGAACGATTAAATTCAGCATCGAATACCAATGACACCCCGCTCCCTACCCCACACCCATTGTCCAACCTGATCATACCCCCAAGGTATTTTCCCCTTAGCCAGTGTGCTGTGCAAACGAACAAACCTGACCAAAAACACCGAACCCGAAGGGTAGAAGCATATACAACCCCATCGTGCCAGAATACTTTGAAGACCACCAAAACATCGCTCCGTAACCCAACCATGACGATAAAACCTAACAGGACAATGCAAGACAGGTGAGGAAGGCTTGAACTATCCTCCTGCGGATAGACAAGACCAACTTCCCAAACAACCAACCACACTGAACACCGTTATTCCCTCGCTCACTCCGAACCCTGATGATCGAACATGACCAAACTAAATCAAGCACCCCCGACCAGTGAGGAAGGGCACCGTCCGAACGCTGTGAACCAGAAACACGGAACATACAAGAAAACAGATACTTAGCAGCCCACCTCACCGCCGCCGGCCTCGTTCCTTCCTCCTCTGAACTGCTGCTGCCTTCCCGCCGTTCCTCTCCGGTCGTCACGTCCGGAGGACAACAACAGACCAGCCGTCGTCTTGCTGCGTGCCGCGACCTCGGCCCGCCACTGGTCTCGCATGGCGCGGATCCGCTCCTCGCGCTGCATTCCCTCGTAGCACTCGGCCAGCCGTCGCCGCGTCTGATCGTGCCGGGCCCAGGCGCGGGCACCAACCCGCATGCGCGCGATGCAGCGCACCGTGTTGAGGGCGAGGCGCAGGCTCGCGTGTGGGGTCCGGGCCCGGGTCCGGGTCCGTCCTCGGTTCTTCTCCTCTTCCGGCTCCTCTGCTCTATCCTTGAGGAGGAGCATGCCAGAGCGTGGTGATTGGTTACGGTCTGCAGCCAGGGGGTAGTGTTCGCGCCGTCCGGAGCCGGGCGGTTTGATCTCGGCGCGGATGCGGTTAAGAATTGCGAGGTCGGCCTTGTTGCTGTGGAGAGGGAGAGAGAGAAGATTAGTATTAGTATTAGGTGCAGTGAGGAAGAAGAGACGAATCAAGAAAAGAAACGTACCATGCGTCGCGGATCTGAACCTGCATCATCAGGTACTGCTTCGCATAGGCCGCGTCGCTGCGCAGTTTGGCCTCGCGGTCCCAGCATGCCTTGAGCCACTCCATTTGCATCACCATGCCGCGGATCTCCTTCTCATGCCGTCTCTCGGCGGCTTCGGCAGCCCGGATGATAGCGTCGGTGTCGACGCCGTTCTTGCCCGGTTTGGACGCAGGGACGAGAGCGCGCTCTTCGTTCGCCGCGGCCGCCGCCGCAGACGCCGCCTCGGCCACAGCTTTGTCCTTCTCGGCCTTGAGTTTCTTGAAGTCTTTGTGCAGCTTCTCGGCGCTGGCTCTGTACGCAGCCCTCTCGCTGCGGGCTCGCTCCAGCTTCTTGCGCAAAGACGTTTCTACCCCCACTAGCTCCTCGAGCGCCTCACGGTGTTCGCGCAGCTCACGGTCAAGTTTGTCGGCCGTCAGCTGGGATTCACGCAGCATCTTGTGCAGGTCACGGCGCTCCTCGAGCGACATCTCGCTAAGACTGCTGTTCATACTATTGTTCCGCTGATCGCGCACAGCAGCGGCCAGCTCGTCACGCTCACGTTTGTACTTCTCGAGCTTCTGCTTGTACTTCTTCAGAGTCTCCTCGTGCGCCGCGGCCGACTCTTCGGCAGCGGTCTGTGCATCTTCGAGGGCTTGCTCGAGGACGAACTTTTCGTCTTCGAACTCATCCAGATGCTTCTGAAGCTCTCGTGCAGATGCGGATGCTTTCCGCTCAGCCTCACGCAGCGACCTCTTTAACTCGTGCACAGACTGGTTAGCGGTAGAGAGCTGGCGACGGAGCTCCGAAACCTCGTTCTTCTGCGCCGAGCCTTCGTGGGAAAACGGGGAGCTGATGAAGCGGCTAACGGTAGCTTCGTGAGTCTTGCGCTCAAGGTCCGTGATCTGCCGCTTGAGGGTCTTGATGGTCTCCTTCTGAGCAGCATCGTGCTTCAGCTGGTCGATTTCTTTCTTTCTAGCGGCGGAAAGCTCGCGATGGAGTAGCGAGAGTTCGCTGTTGCCTTCACTTGCCTGAGGCAACTGGGAGGTAGCCAGCTTCGCTTCGTAGTCCTGAACGCGGCGCTCAAGCTCGCGGATAGTCCGTCGGAGAGCTGCAGCCTCGGTGCTATCCGATGATTGTCGTAACTGTGCCTGTAGCTCGCGGACCTCGTCGCTCAGGCGGTCTTCCTCGGCCGCAGCCTTCTCTATCTCCTTTTCAAGGGCATCCTCAACCTCCCGTCGCCTCTCGGCCAAAGCCCTGTTCTCTTCCCTGAGCCGGCGTAATTCAGCCTCCAACTTGGTCTTGGCAACACGCAGGTCGATTCGTTCTTGATCCTGCCTGAACGCGTCCCCCCCTTGCGCGTTGAGTCGGCCAAGCTCGGCCTCGAGTTCGTTGCGCTCGGCCTTGGTCTCCTCCAACGAGGCCCGAACAGAGCGAAGCTCGGCATCTATGCTTGAGGTCCGGTCCTGCAACGCTCGGCGCTCCTCCGTCAGTTTCGTAACCTTCTCCGTAGCCTCAGCAAGTTGTGATCTGAGGCGGGTCACGCTCTCATTCGTCCGCTTGGCGGATTCCTCAGAGGCGGCTGATGAAGCCCGAGCCGAATCCGCTGTGGCAGCGACAGAATTAAGTTGTTGCTTTAGCTGGTCGCACTCTTGTCGAGCCCGGTCAAGCTCAGAACGGGCCTTCTCCGATTCCTCGTCGATAGTGGCCTGCAAGATCTCGACCTCGTCTTCGAGTGCCTCCACTTTCTCTCTCTGAGTCTCGTAGTCCAGCTGGGATTGGCGAAGCTCGTCCTTCACAGCCGACAGCTCGTTACGAAGATCCTCCAGCATGTCTTGCCTAGAGCTCAGGTCCTGTTGGAGCCGGTCGATCTGTGACTGCAAGATGGCCTCGTCCTTCTTATGCCGTTCCGCCTCGCTTTTGAGAGCTTCCTGGAGCTTTGTTTCTTTGCTCGATAGCGCGCCTTCGGTATCCCGCAGTTTGTCGATTGTCCGCTGGAGACCAGCAGCTCGTTCCTCGGCACGGTCCCGTTCAGCCTCCAGGTTGTGGCGCTCAGCCTCCCACTTCTCGCTGTCGTTATCGTAGAGGTTATCCCGCTCGCGACACTCGGCTTGTAGGTCAGAAATCTCGTCGTTCAGTCGCTCGATCTCGCTACGGAACTGGTTGCGAATCTCTTGCTCGATGGTCAAGGCATGTTGGCGTTCCTGTTCCAAGCTCTCCTCGAGTTCGGCAACTGTCTGCTTGAGGTTAGATACCTCCCGCTGCAGGGAGGTAGACTCGTTCGTCAGAGCATCGTGGCGAGTTTGAAGGAGTGCCTTCTCTTCGTTTCGCATGTGAAGATCGGCCTGGGCTTGCTCCAGTTTGGATTCCAGCGTTAACCGGATGTGCTCGGCCGAGTCGCGCTCTTGCCTCGCCTCCCTGAGCTGACGCTTCGTCTCCTCCATCTCTTTCCGCCAGGAGCCTTGCTCTTCATCCAGTCTGGCTTCTAAGGACAGACGAATGCGCTCCGAAGAGTCGCGTTCCTCGCGGGCTTCTTTCAGCTTGGTCCTCATGCCTTCTATCTCTTTTTGCTGCGCTGAACGCTCCTCTTCTAATGACGAGCATTCTTGGCGGGCCTTGTCGACTTCGGATTGCAAACGGGCAATCTTCTCTTCGACTTGGCGAGAGAGGCCCTTGGTAACAACTGACTTGTTGGCCATTTCCTCTTGCAACTCCTCCAAATCTGCCTCGGCACGGTCCTTTTGCGAGATAGCGTCCTGAAGCTTCTCCTTCATATCCTCCACTTGCTGCTCGAAACGTCGCACGGCAGCTTCCAGGTCCTCGATCGTGTCCCTTGCCTCGTTGAGACGCTCTCCATCATGCGCTTTTTCCTCAAGCTCCAGCATACGTCGCTGTGTCTTCTTGAGCCGCTCCTCGGCGTCGTCAACTTTTTCCCTAAGCTCTTCAATTTCATCTTCGTGTTGGGTAATGACATCGTCCTTGCGCCGAAGGTCTGCCTCGAGATCGCCAATCTCGTCTTGGAGCTTCTCCACCTTGTCCTCATCATTTTCCTGGTTCTCCAGTTGACGGTTCAGGTCGTCGATCTCGGCATCCTTCTCCTCGAGCTCTTGCCGTAATCGCTCAAGCTCGGCTTGCTGGTCTTCGTCGGCGTACTTGCGTTTGGCTTTCTCCTGCATCTCGAGTATTTGATTTCGATAGCTCTCAAGGTCTTTCTCGGCCGAGGTAAGGTGCTTTTTGTACCGCTGCAGTTCGCGCTGCATCGTCACCTTGTCTACCTTGAGCTCGGTATTCTCCTTAAGGGCAGCCTCGCTGAACCCTGGGCCAGCTTTCCGCAGCGCCTCTTCCAGAAAGTGTATCTTGAGCTTTAGACCGAAGTTCTCCTTCTCAATTTTGTCGATGACGTTTTCCTGCTCGCGTAGGGAGAGCTGGTTCCCATCCTCCAAGGGACCCTTGCCCTCGCGCCTCTTCATGATCAACGGAGTAGACGCGGCACTACTGCTGTCCACTTCGGGGAGAGGCGTGTTGTCTAGAAAGGAAGAGGTGTTTCGGGAGGCGCCGTACATGCTCGTTTCGCCTGCGGGCATGGGCGTCATGGACTCGTCGATCTTGGCGAGGAAGCCCGGGGTGGCTCGGCCGTTCTCTTTGCCGATGCCATATCGCCGGGCGCTATTCCTAGTCGCAGATTTAAGGAGAGGTGTGAATTCGGGGCCGCCCAGGCCAGCGGGCAGGTTTCGACGATCGTTGAAGGGAGCGCGAGTCCCGCGTGGGGTATGGAGGCTTGGTCGGCCGCCGTTGCGGAGCTGCTGCAGGAGGTTCGCGTCTTTTGAGGGCGACTGAAAGGAGAGTTCTTGAGAGATATCAAAATCGGGTTGGCGACTTAGAAATGTCGCGTCGCCCACGTTTGTGCGCGGCGTGTCGAGACCGTCGACGCCTGGTTGCACCATCGCGGTTCAGACGTCGCGGGGCGGGGTGTAAATAATTGACTGGGTGGGCTGTGACTCCAAGCAGCAATGATACTTCGTAAGCGTCGTCTAGCAAAATTTCAACAGGTCGCTATGCTCTTGGGCGCTGCTGGGCGAAGATAGTTGGGAATCTCGAAGTGAATATAGTGGGGAAGTCGCGTCTGGACAAAAAGAGGAACGAGTTCTAAACACCCTTGCCGGGGTTTGTTGACTCTGGTTGAGTTTGCCAATCAGCAGCTCGCACGAGTGACGTTGAAGGTCTCGGCATTTACGCACCCTTGCGCACTTTGCGCATGCTATTCGATTGCAGTGGGGCGTCCGGATTCAGAAGGGTTCAACTTACACCATACATACATTGCACCAGCTCGGGAATCAGGGTGCGAATCAACGAACTTGAAGCATACGTATATGCTGAGACCATGCACCATTGAACTGTCTAACGGAAAGTGGATAGGAGCGCATTTATATTTTCCTTCCTTTTCTCGTTTTGTTTTGTTTCGTTTCTGGTTGTGTCAATTGAACACCAGTGAATCGCAATCAGCACCGCACGCGATTGGAAAGTGGAATTGAAACCATCTAACTTATCCTCCATCAACATATCCACCAACACACTTCTCCTCGTGTCGAAGCATTACACGCAAGAAATGGCACATTTACCGCCCAGCGCAGCCATATTCTCGCCCTCTGTTGCCCGCGCCGCTGCCTCAGCTGCAAAAGACTGGTCCTACGTCGACAACTGGCTGCAACGCAAATTCCCCGGCCGCGGGCCACCACCCTTTGAGCGCAACCCCGACACACTGCGTGCACTGCTGGCCCTCGCGTCCGCCAACGAGGCAGCTGACGAGGAGCGCGCTCTCATAGCCCGTCTGGAGGCCGAGACCCTCGACCAGCTTCGGGTCCACAGCGAGCAGCAGTCGCACATCCAAGAGGAGGACGCTGCCGCCGCCACCACCCTTGAGTCCGCTCGCGAAGCCATTCTCACTGCCCTCGAAAACTCCCTTCCACGCGAGGGCCAGACGGCGCTCACCGCTCTAGCCGCCCTCGCGCTTCAGACCAACATCCCGCTCCCGACCCCTGCCGACCCCGGCACCAAACTAATCTCCCTCTCGGCCAGCGCCGCCACTCTCGAGCAGACCGCCTCCCGCATTCACGCCCTCACAGCCCACATCGGGCGGGAAGCTGCTGCCACGGCCCGGCTCGCCGCTGAGCTTCGCCCGCCATCACCCCCCGGTGATGGCGGACATCTCAACCTCTCCTCCGACGACGAGGAGGAGCAGGCCGGCATAAGTACCACTACTACCACTACTTCAACAACGAAAACGAAAAGCATGAACACGACGGGCTACCACCCCCCGCCGACTCTTGCATTGCAGAACCTTGCCCTCCAACGGCAGATCCGGGCCCTCTCGTCCGAGGTCCCTTCGCTACGCGACAAGGCTGCGGCTCTGGCCCGGCGCGTTCAGGCCCAGACCCCGTCGTCGTCGTCGTCGTTGTCGTCGTCGTCATTCCCGAGCCTCGCCCGGGTGCGCGAGGAGGAGGAGGCGTACCTAGGGCTGCTCTCGACCAAGCAGGACCTGGACGCGCAGGTGCGGGCTTTTGCGGGCTTGCCGCACGACGCGGAGTTGGCGAGGCGAGAGCTGGAGGGACTAAGGGCCGAGCTGCGGCGTCTCGAGGCGCGGCGGGACGAGGTGTTTGAGGGCTTAGTTGAAATGGAAATGCCGAGGAAGCCGAGGAGATGAAAAGAACGGCCTGAAGTGGAGGTGGAACAGTGCATTTAGGAAAGAGGAGAATGACCGGGAGGGGACAGAAGGTCAATGGGACTATTGAAATAGAATGAAGGTATCATCTGTTATTTTCTTTCCCGGTGTGTTACTGTGTACACTCTCGAATATTTAATCTAGGGGACTTGTTGTACGAGACAGAAAAGAAGTTGATGCATGCTCCCCGGTCCTGACGCCCCTTCCCTGGCTAACCATCCTATCCGCCCGCTCCGTTTCGCTGCCCGAAGGGGTATTGTCGTCGCGGTCTATGAGTGCGCCGCCGATGCGTATTCGACGCCAATCGTGTGGTTCTAAAATCAAATAGAGAGTCGCCGTTAGAGAGGGAGAGAGAGAAGGAGAACATGGAAGAACAAAGACATGATTTCCAAATTCAACGCTGGAAAGGGCACGCAGAAAAACTAGAAGCGCAGGGGTAACTAGGCGCGCTTGCCTCGCCCAGACACAGCCCCTCCCAGCCGCCCGAACTGCCTTCCCAGCCCCGACCGTGGCTTCGGCGCCGGCTCGGGTTTCGCAGGCGGCGCTTCTTTGATGATGGGCACCGGCCCTCTCACTGCCCTCCCGGGTCCCCCTCCCGCACCCTCAAGTCCCGGCCCCTTGTCCACGGTCGAACTGTGTGCGATCCGGAGGTCGCCACCAGCGGGGTCATCTGCGTCTCTGCCGCCGCCCATGCGCTGCAGCCTGCGGGCGCGCTCCTGTACGGCGCGAAACTTCTCGAGAAGTTCGCCCCAGCGGATGATGCCTTCCTCGCGGCCCTTAAGGCGGTTGGGACGGTCAAAGTTAGATACATTGGGGGTCGTTGCGTTTCTGCTGCGGTGTGAGTTCGCTTGCACTGTCATAATAATACGAGTAAAATATTCAGGGTCAAACTGGAAATGAGAGAAACTGGGCATGGAATAGGGGCACGCACGGTCTGGGTGAGATATGCAAGTATCCAATCGAGCTGACGCTGTTGAGACGGTTTTTAAGGGCGGCAAAAGCTGAGGATTGTGGCAAGAGCATCAAGAGGCCGTACAGGCACTTGTAAAGGTGCGGGTATCGCTCAGGCTCAAGAAGTTGAAGTCTTAAATCTGCGAATTCAAAAATTAGTATGAGTCATTGTTCCGAGGGTTGACTTCGGTCGGTCGTACATGTGAAGACGGGCGACTCAAGGAGTTGTACGAGTTTGTCAATCTGGATGAGGATATTCACAGTCATCTCCAACTCAGCACTGGGAAGAGCGTCAGTGAAATCCAGCCAGGCTACGGTGTGGGCGAGGAGACCAACAATATCTGCAGCAGATTGTAGGCTTGCTCGTATGCTTGTGCGAGTAAGCAGAGAGAGAAGGTGGCGACGGCGTTGTAGCACCACGACCGAAATAGAGTGACAAAAAACGTTTGTCCGTCCTGTAACAGTCAGGTCACAAATCACGCACATTAATCAGGCGCCACCTAAGGAAACTTACTTTGGTTTCGAGGTTGCGCAGCCGTTTCCTGAGGTCGGCAAGCTCGGGTGCCGTGATCAGGTTGTTATTGAGGTGTTGGACCATGATGCTGGCAAACTCAACATCTTCCTCCTTCTCGATGCAGTCGGCCAGGGTACGGTAGATACGCTCAGCACTGAGGCTTGTGCAGAGTTGGCGAATGATGAGGTTCCCGCGTGTCTCTAGGAGCTTTCTGTCCGTGGAAAAGAGCTGCAAGAGGCTAACCATGAAATTCGTGAAGTAGTCATCCTCGCTGTTCCTCGATATTTGCGAGAGGAGTTGCAGGTCTTTGGTAACCACGGCCTCAGCCG
Organism: Corynascus novoguineensis; assembly: GCA_033296725.1. Classification (NCBI taxonomy): domain Eukaryota; kingdom Fungi; phylum Ascomycota; class Sordariomycetes; order Sordariales; family Chaetomiaceae; genus Corynascus; species Corynascus novoguineensis. Next base: position 54,637 of record MU857676.1, on the reverse strand, counting down.
GGTCTGACAAGGTTTTGAGCAACGCCGGGAATGTCCCATCATTAAACGCGAGCACCTTTCTCGGCGCCTTGCGGTGGAGCATGATCAGCCAAGTTAATGCAGCGACACGGGTGGCCTCGTGATCGTTGAGAAACAAGAGGGTCAGCGAATTAACCGCAGCGGCATAGTCAAGGTCCGGCTGAGGTTGGGTCGGAGGGAAGCCCGGAGTCGGTGTTCGCGGCGGAGCCCTTACTTGGGCCGGCGTCGGACTTCGCACCTCCTCTCTGGACCCAGAAAGTGAAGCACGCGTGCTTGTAGTCCCGTCCTGCCGGTCACCTGGTGGAGGAGGTCCGGGTATCCGTGACGGAGGCGGCATATCTGCCTCGTCAGACAACGACACGACGTAATCTAGCAGCGACGTGTTCACCCTCGCAGCTGCCTGGCGAATCGACTCGACGCCGCTAGCCATGGCCGGCAGGAGATGAGCCAGAATCTTGGGGGTGAATGGCAGCACTTCTTCCGGACAGATGTCGAGAAATTCGACAATCCAACGAAGAGACTCGAGCAGGCTGTCCTCTTCTGCATTGTCCATCAGTGAGACGGTTCCAATGTCCCGACGAGCACAGGCCTTACCTAGAGGCGAATCAATAGTGGCGGTCAAAATCTCCAAAATAGCCTTGTAATTGATCTGGATGTCCTGGCCGGGCACCCAGTCATCTTCACTGTCGAGATCGTCGTCATCGGCGGCAGTATCCGAGTCCAGCTCGTCGCCCTCCTCGAGCTGTGGGCGCACACTCCCACTGTCGATCGAGTCGACCCGCTTTCGCTTCCCTTCTTTGGACTTCTTGCTCTCAACGATGCCTTTTTTGATATGGGCGATGCGCTTGATCTCGTTAAGGAATTTGTCCAGACAGCCTTGGGTGGCGACGTGGACATCGCGGTTCGAGTCGCTCAAAAAGCGTAAGAGCCCACCAAGGAAATCAGGCAGGTAGGTGACGAGCTCCAAGTCAGGAATGGAGTCGAGCAGGGTGATCCAGCCGACCAGAAAAGTCCTGGTGAAGGGGTTGAGGGCGTAAATTCTGTCTCTGAGCAAAGGGATAAAGCGTTTGAGGGAGAATGCTGTTGGTAGCTCGACCGAGTCGTCAGGCGCAACTTTGTCGTCCTCGTCATATGCGGGCGGTTGCTCCAACACGGATACATAGGTAGCAGCGGACTCGGACACGATGTCTTTGATGAGGCGGTCAAGCAACTCCGCTCCATTCTTGACAGAGAGTTCCGAGTCGGCGCCCAGCTAGACACAGGAGCGGGCTAGTGAGACTCCGAGATTGTCAGGTTGCAAGAATGCGACTTACCTTGCAGAGGGCGTCAAAAATGTGGTTGAAGTATTTCAAAATCTCGCCCTTTGCGACCTTGGCAATGTTGTACATGGCCTCGCAGGCGTAATAACGAACACGCGCATCTTGGTCGGTGAAGCAGGCGAGTACCGGAGGTACAATGACTTCGAGGTATTTCGCAAGCACCTGAACGTGACATGACGAGAAGGTTCAGTGTAAGCAATGAAGTTACAGGCGAGTAATGACGACCTGAAAAGACCGAGAGTGCCTCAAAATCTGAACTTACCGGGCCGAGAGCAATGGCAGCAGCGGCCAATCCTATCAATCCTCCGTTCCGCGCATGGGGTTGGTGAACAGCATAGGCGAAGTCATTGCAGAGCTGATCCAGGACGGCCTCTACCCTGGGGAAGTCGTTTTGGGCGACAAGCTCGCGGATAAGGCGCTCCAGCCTGGTCCGGAAGTGGGCACGCGTTAGAAGAGTGCGATAAGAAACTAGCTAGAGAAAGTGAATGGGAACGCACTCAAGAGCCCCAACCTTGCGCTTGTCATACAGCTTGTCATTCAGGGCACGTTGGACAGCTGAATCCATGGCTCCGATCCTTTTCAGATGAAATGCCGGAACTTGCCGAACATGCTGTTGAGATAGGCAACAAGGGGTAGGGGGGAAATGTTTGATGAATCGATGGATCGATGATGCAGCGTCGTTGAATGCTCACCGTTGACGACCGAGCACACGAGGGGGGTTGGCGCTTGTGGCTTGCGTCTCGATATCGCGGCTTGATGCGGGGCTAGCCCAGTCGTTTGTGTATGTGCGGAACTTGATGTGCAATCAAAAGAAAAACATGGCACTTGTCATGGACGGTTCCCAACTGCAGTCAAGCGGATGTCGCACGATGGAAGGTGGTTTAGCATAGAGACAAGCTTCGACAAGGCAATGCGGGTCGGGAATCATGGGTCCATTGAGGGCCAAGCTCGCCCACAGTTGCAGTTCTGAACCTCCCCGACCCAAGTCACGGCCCGTTGTGGGACAGCCGACGGAGCTCACCGGGCTGCAAGATGGAAGAGTGGCAGGCCCAAGGTTGGTGGGGCCGGCAGCTGTGGAAGGAGCCTGTGGGGCAGGCGCCTCACTTTATGGGCTGAGCTGCCGGCAGCACGTTGTTCACCTCCACTTTGCACCATTCACGGCCACATCCCACCGAACCTCTATCCGCATGAATATCATCTACAACACCAGTACGCTAGTGCGGACCCATACATGTACAAAACTGAGCAGGAGCAGTGAACACGGTTTTGATACCTGCGCCAGGTTACCGGCTCTACCTGACATTACCCCGGCAACGACGTCGAGCCACGCGAGTTGCAACAAGCGACGCTTCTTTCTCGAGCACGTTTTTGGGTCCTTATGAACATAACAGCCCGGAGGGAAATACAAAGTCAAACAGCAAAATCTCGTATCCGATTGTCCCTGCCTCTTGTTGTCAGTGGCAATACGGTGTATCTTACTCCGGGACAGCTTCTCCGGTCCTATTCGAGCGGTCGGTGTTTCAGGTAGTGAGCACTTGAGGATCTGTACGCGGTACTTGGTGCGTACGCTACGCTGCTTCGTACATTAACCTGAGTGTACATGTGTAGATGTATACATCCCCATGGTCATCGAAAGGACGAGTGCATATCCGCGATTCGTAATGATCACGACCAACGTGGGAGGCTTGGCGTACCTGGACATTGATCGCCGTAGTATACGCCACGGCGGCACATCACCGATACCCTTCGGATCGAAAACCTAGTCTGGGACGGCGCCACTTCCGTGCCGCCAGATGGTCGCCTCGCGTCACACTGCACCATACGTCAAGCGATACATGTCCGTACACTACACTACCGCATCGTGAGGCTCGGGCCCGGGTATCTCCGTTGCTGTCACCTCCATGCTACACTGCCTTACGTCCGCATATAAGGTTACCATCCGCACGAGAGTTGGTATTCCGTCAACAACGGCGCTTGGACCCAAGTTGCTAACCCCTTCTGCTTGGTGGCACCTGACAGATCAAGATGCAGAGACATTAGTGTATTATGGGCAGGTAGGGCAGCCTCGGTTTTTCCATGCCTAGCCGACACAGGAGGCCCCAAGTAATTCCCGAGTTCCGTGCTGTGTACACCAGGTGGAAGACGAAAAGGAGACGGGGTAAACTTTACTCCGACTCCTTACACAGCTGACCCGGACCGACTGCCTTCGGCGCGGCGTTGGGCACACACCGCCGCCTGCTAATATCTTGCTTGGGTCGCGATCCCTGTCCTGCTGAACTACCAAAACTAGCCTCGTCGACAGCTTCTGCGCCAATCAGCGTGCTCCCCTGTTCGCCTGGACAGACGGCCAAGCAACCGCCGCCGCCGTCGTCGTTTGTTTCACCATTTGATGACATTTTCACTTACGGTTGCCAGTCCCTGGTCCAAGCCCGATCTGTTAAATCAAAAAGTTGAATATCGTGGGTGAGCCACGCAGGCCAAACCAGGGTGCTCATCGACAGAAAACATCAAAATTTACAGATTGGGACGCGTGGCGGAGGCGCATCTGGGCTACTCATTTATTTAGATCCTCGATGAATTCGATTCTCGGTGAATGCACTGCAAGACAAGAAGCTCTTGGCTGTGACATGGGCAAGTTGGAGAAAGCGACTGTGTGTGTCTAATAGATTACCGAACCAGAGACGGTGAGGGCGATGAACCAGAGGGGAGATGAGTAGTCTAGGGTAGTTATTACAAATCGATAGTGCCTTTAACCAAAAATGCCTGCCCAACAGTGCAAAAATAAAATAAAAAATAAAAAAAATAAAAAGTCAATTGCGAAACTCCCAGCTCCTATACCCAAAAAGGAGATGCGGTGGCCCAATCCTTAGCCCAATCCTGAGTTAGTAAATCCATCGTTCACCCACTCCCTAGGTAATCGAAACAAACAATAAGAAGCGTAGACAGGAGGAGCCAGTACAGAGACACAAGCAGTGTCTCCCAAGACCCAGACAACTGAGAAGGATCCGCGTCCGGTCCCCAATTATCAACACCCTCTCACGCAGGCCCCCACGCCCGCCGATCCCGGTGACGAACCTCTTGCACTCTCCTTGGTGTGTTCACGTGTGAACATGTCTCACCCCGTCACTTTGGTGAATGTGAATGTGTACGTAAGGATGCCTCGCCTCGCCCTCGAACCTCTGCCTCACTTCCCCCCTCCACCGCTCTTTTTCTGGCCGGTCTTGATTACGACCCCGCTGCCGACATTGTCGCCGCCGTAGCCGCCACTTTCAGCGATGGAGAAGAACGATGAGAAAGAGGAGAAAGACAGATCACGCGGGTGACTGCCGCTGCTACTGCTCTGCACGTTCCGCCGCGCCGCGTCTGTCGCGCGTTTGGTGAAGCCATCCTGTGAAATGTGAGAAACGAAAGGATGCCGGTGTGAAGAGTGATTGGGGATATCATCTAGAGGCCAAAAGGGATAGGAGAAGGCGGGAAGATGGGTTATAATGACGTACCTTGTCACCGCGAGCCCGCCGAATCCGCTCGGCAGCGGCGTCGTCCATTTTGCTCTTGCCCATGGCCGCGTTGTTTGCAACTGGTGTGTGTCTTCGACTTGAGAGAGAAAGAGGGATAGGACACGGGTGGATTCGTGCGGGTTAGCCCGTAATAAAATAGGGGAATAAGGGGGACCGGCGGGCCTGATATCTGCTGGGTGAAACTTATCCAACTCAATAACTGAGCGAGTAAGTTGAGATGATGGGAGCTTCACGCCAACCAGTCGAGAACAGAAGGGTGTGGGTAGAGATATATCTCCTCCGTCTCACACATGAACGTGTCGTCACTTTCTTCGCTCTTCCCTCTCCCTTTATACCCTTCCACGGCGGCTGCAAATGCCCGTTGCGGACAAGATTCAGCAATAGAAACCTTCGCGATGCCTGGCCACTCACGAATGTTCTTCAGCCATGAGACGGGGGGTAAGAGCAGGTCCACGAACGACTTTGGAGGTCGTTCCGTTGTTGCTGCACGGTTCCGGCCACGCACGGCTGCTGGCATATTCCCGGTATTGTAGAAATGTTCTTCACCGAGTTCCACTCTGTTTCTCTGCATGCAGGGACTGTCACATTTCGATCTGTGTGCCGTCGTTCGAAGGCAGGGATGCGGAGGCGGTCTCGGCACAGAAAACCTCCGATGCAAACTCTCCGTTGGAAAGAAGGGAGCTGAGAAGTGATACGGAGACAAAGATCGCCAGTCACTCACTCCTGACTGCCCTCCCGGAGTTCGCTGTTCTATGATTGACCGGCGGGCTCAACCACGCGTGCATTAGCCCAGCTGCAAGAATACATTAGGAGCTGCACATCTCCTGCCAGCTTACGGGGACACCTCTCTCTGTATCAGGAAGAGTAACACTGCCGTTGATCAGTCGTTCCGTTCGCCCATGACTCCGGCCCAAGGTCGACACAGAAGGGGCTATGCTGTGAGATGGGGAGGGATTTCGGCTTCTCCGGCTCAAGCCTTTCCCGTGAGGTAACTCTCTAGTGAACTCCACGATGGTAGTGTAGTGTAATGCGTAGGGCTCGCGGCATGTCGGCAAACACCAAATCAGTATCACCTGTAGTTGGTTGATGCCGACGACCGAGGGGGGCGCAAACACAGATTGGCGTCGTACATGCCATGCCGTCAGCGGCACAGGCTGGAGCAAAGATACCCGTCGGTTAGCTCCGTAGGTACCTGTATGTATACGTACATGATCCGCTGGCGGCGCTCCAGGCCGCCATAGGATGGGGGAATCACGGGGAGAGGAATAAGGGAGGTGTATGTACGAAATATGTGCTTGGCAACCATTCCTTGATACAGCTCAGTCATGTTTGGTGAGACAGACGAGCTCCACTTTCTCTACATGATCTATCAAACCAACCCAACCAAACGGTAGACGGCCAATCTGAGATCAAAATCCCAACAGTCTGAGAGGACCCTTCGGTTTGCAGATCGCGGAGGCCGGCCATCACAACATGGCACGATCCAGGGTCTCGGCACCTGCAGGTTCCCGTCGAGGGCTCCCGTCGACCAGAGAGACCAGGGTATGTACATATATACACACACACTCTCCAAGGTCTAGATCCTCAAAACGTCGGCTCCGCGCGTCCAAACGTTTCTCGCTTGGGCGGGAGAGCAGCGTGCTCACTGGTTCCCTGCAGCGGGAAACCAGCACCAACAGGATACTCTTCGTGTCCCACTTTTAGCTGTGGCGTCGAACCGGGAGAAGTATCATGATACACAGAACAAGAGTGGTTAACCAAACAATGCGTACATGACCCCGGGCTCTATGCGATGACACACCCACACACACAACTCATTACCAAACCCGCATTATGTCCAACTGATAGAAATCATACAAGCCCAAGAAACCCTCTATCCCGCCCTCAAGATCGCCCAACATAACTGCTTAATGATGATGTCCAAGCTCGCCCGAAGCCAACACGTTCTGGCACTTGGCCAGAATGGACGCTTGCCTCGCGACGTCGGTCAGCCGCCCAATGACTTGTTTGTTCCCGTCCACAAACCCGTACAGGGCGTAGGGGATCCCGACATCGTCGCAAAACTCCTGCACCAGCTTCTGGGTCCGTCGAAGGTTGTGCCTCGGCACGCGCGGGAACAGGTGATGGATGGCCTGAAACTGCAGGCCGCCGTGGAAGAAGTCGAGCCAGGAGGGGCAGTCAACGTCCATGGTGGTGCGCAACATCTTTTGCGGGAACGACTCGGCCACGCCCAGGTCCGCCGTGCTCATGGCAAAGTGGGACAGCGTGATCTGCACGTGCACCGGCGTCGTCACCCAGTGGCTGACCAGCACAAATAGGAACCGGTCCCAATTGGTGTCGATGCAGCGGTACACAATCCCATACCCGTACCAGCTCCAGAAGAAGACCTGCCCGGCTATCTCGAGCCAGCGGTGCCACGCGGCGGGGCCCTTGCGCGGACCCTTGCCCGCCAGCAGGTGCAGCCATGAGAGGCGATAGAGGTTGAAGCGGCCAAAGAGCATGATGACGTAGTAGAGACGGTGCTGCAAGGAAATCATTACCTTGGCGACGGCGTCGTAGTGCATGATGTGCTCGTAGTAGGTGGACCGCAGCGAAGCCAAGAAACGGTGGGAAATGGCCAGGAAGGGCAAGTGTTCAATGTCCGGGTCGTGCTCGGGCGAGTTGGTGACGATGTGGTGCACGTTGTGGTTGTGCTTCCACCAGCCGATCGAGAGCCCGCCGAGAAAGTCGGCGATGAAGATGCCAATCACCGTGTCGACCTGGAAGTTGTGCGTAATGCCCATATGGCCCGCGTCATGTGCCGTAAAGACCAGCTGGTGCCAAAAGCAGCCGCAAAAGAAGGCGCTGGCGAGATACCACTTCCACTGCAGGCACACCAGCATGAGGCCGAATAGGAGCGTGTACCGTGACACTTCGATGGCATAGGCCCAGTAGTTGCAGTCGTAGAGGCCTTCGGCCTTGATACGGTCGTGCAGAAGCCGGTATTTTTCCACGATGGCGTCCTGCGTGGCAGGCTCGAGGGACGGGTACTTGGCGAGATCAAGCTTGATCTCCTTCCGAGTGAGAGCGTCGAGGTGCGCCATGCCATCGACCGGTGTGTGCGTGGCGGTCTTGTCGTCGTCGACGGACGACAGAGACGTCGTCGAGTCTGACCTCGCAAGTCCCGGCTTGCGATTGCGGATGCCGGACTTAGGCGCGGCTTCATTGCTGTCAAAGGTCGGCGAGGGGGAGCGAGAACTAGCACCGCTGGACGACGACGACGATGGCGTCGCATCTTGCCTGACCTGGTGCGTGAGGCTACTGTCATGCTCCTCCTCTTGCTCCTCCTCCCCATCGCCAACCCTGGGTCTGAACTTGCCGCCCTGAATCGGTGGGATGAAGTTCTTCCAGCGACCCTCGACCCTGCCGATACGGTACTTGTCCATCATACGGCGGGCCTCGAGCGAATGGAGACTGAATGCATGTCAGCATTTACCGGCTCATGTTGAAGGGGGAATCAGTGTGACCACTCACCTAACCACCTCGTCTGTGGCATCCCTCCCGACCATGTGCATGATGGCTTTTTCACCTCCAGGGTGATACTTGCGCCAGGCATCTGCCTTAATAACATACTGGTCCAGGATGAAGATGTGCTTGCCCTCGGCGATTTGCGCTTCAATCTCCCGCCGTGACAAGACGGGATATGACCGCCCGTCCTTCTGTTGCGGAGCCCCCGCCGTCGCCCCCAGCGAAATTGTGGAAGCCATGGGAGACTACGCACACGTCGACAGTCGCAAAATCGAGAAACCGTGTGTGCAGCAAGAGTCCCGTGTACGCAAAATGAGAAGATGCGAGCCAGTCCTCCGAGGCACACGCTGCTTCGAGTAACGAATGTAACGGCTTGACCGCCCGTTTGTCACGGCAGATGGAAACAGCCGAGGGCGTTGAATATTGAACACGAAGGCGTCTCGCTCAATCTGAACGCTGGCGCCAATCCCCAATCGTACAGAGGCCGAACGTAGCGTTCCTGCAGACGGTACCTATCAGGAGAATGGGGAATGTATTGTGTTTGCGGAAGGATCGAAGATTGCAAGATTGGGGTACGGAGAAGGGACGGAATACGCAAGCTCTCAACCCAAAACAGCCAAGAGCGCCGCGAACCGTTGACCCACACCTGAAAGGTGAACCCTGATGTGTGGTACGATCAACAACCTGAACCCACCGTGAAGTTCGCTTCAGCCTGGGGCATATTTCGGGGGTTAGGGTACAGTACAGTACGGCGGGCTGCTTTCTTAACTCCCCATCGCAACCTCTTTGGTTAATTATTTCCTCTTGCGTCCTTGGTCTACTTTGGAAGGTTACGTTTGAAACCAGGGGGACAAGCCGAAGCCTCAACCATGTCGCGAATTCCTACAGCTTCACCATGTGTGATCCCTCCACCCTCTAACCATCATCTCGTACCACTACACAAGGCAAAGCAAGGCAAGGCAAGCGTTGCTCGACATCCTCGCAGCCCGGTAAACCAGGTTTCAACTTTCAATACCTGCCATCTGGCGAATCCATTTACCGATGATGCCTTGAACGGAAAACAAGCTAAAGTACAGGTACGCAAGAAAACACTGTGCCTAATACCCTCCGGGACCAGCTCACCTCATTTTTAGAAGTGAATCGGCTTCGAGTATGTAGCCATTGCCGCCTCCTTAAACGCCTCGGCGAGCGTCGGGTGTGCGTGGCAGGTGCGCGCAATGTCCTCACTTGATGCGCCGTACTCAAGAGCCAGCGTACCCTCGGCGATCATCTCGCCGGCGTTGGGGCCGATGATGTGGATACCAAGCAAGCGGTCGGTCTCGGCATCGGCAAGCATCTTGACCAAGCCCTCCGTGTCCAGATTGGTCTTGGCGCGCGAGTTGGCGCTGAAGGGAAAGGTACCAACCCGGTAGTTGACACCCGCCTTCTTGAGGTCCTGCTCCGACTGGCCAACCCACGCGACCTCGGGGAAGGTGTACATGACCGAGGGGATGCAGCCGTAGTTGACGTGCCCATAGCCCTTCTTAATGTACTCAATGGCAGCGACAGCCTCCTCCTCAGCTTTGTGCGCGAGCATAGGGCCGAAGGTGACATCACCAACGCAGCGAATGTGAGGGATCTTGGTGCGGTATTCTTGGTCGATGATCACGCGGCCGCGTTCGTCGAGCTCGAGACCAATGTTTTCCAGGCCCAGCCCTTGCGTGTAGGGACGACGGCCGATCGCGACCAAGACGACGTCAGCATCGAGCTATAGCGATGTCAGCAGAATCCCGTAACAGAGCCCCGTTATGCGAGGCGCGGATCTAAACCCACAGATTCCGGCTTGCCGCCCTTGGCAGAATCAACGTTGAGCCTGACACTATCACTGCCCTTTTCGCCATTGACAACCTTGGTGCCCGTCTTGAACTTGATACCCTGCTTCTTCAGGATCTTTTGAATGTTCTTCGCAATCTCGGTGTCCATGCCGGGACCACCAATCTGATCAAGAAACTCGACCACAGTGACCTCGGAGCCGAGGCGAGACCACACAGACGCCATCTCGAGACCAATGATGCCGCCGCCAATAACCGTCAGCTTCTTGGGGACCTCCTCCAGGGCAATGGCGCCGGTGCTGCTAATCACCCTCTTCTCGTCGATCTCGAGACCGGGGAAGGGGCTAGCCTCGCTACCAGTCGCGATAAGAATGTTCTTGCCCTTTACACTCGTCTCACCGCCATCGTTGAGTTGAACCTTGACCGTGTGCTCGTCCTGAAACGAGCCTGAGCCCTTCAAATACTCGACGCCGTTTTTCTTGAACAGGAATTCGACGCCCTTAGTCAGGCCCGAAACCGACTGTTCTTTGGCCTTCATCAGCTGCTTCAGGTTGAGTTTGACGTCACCGACCTCGATGCCGCGGTGTTTTGAGTCGTGGAGAATCTGATGGTACAAGTGCGAGTTGTTGAGGAGCGATTTTGATGGGATGCACCCGACGTTGAGGCAGGTACCGCCGAGGGTGCCGCGCTTCTCGATACATGTAACCTAGTTGTTTTCGAAGACACGTCAGCCATTGGCAATACTGATACCATCCGTTAAAAGCTAGTCTCTCGTACCTTCATGCCCTCCTGACCAGCTTTGATGGCAGCGACATAACCGGCGACACCGCCGCCGATGATGACGAGATCCCTCGTCTCTGCAACACACAGTCAGCCCCGATGGCCAATGTCAACCACATATTTTTACAACTACTAACCAGCCTCTGTGGCATATGTCCGCCCCCACCTCGACGCGCCAACGACAGAGGGCAACCTGGAGCAGCAGGGTCAGCGAACGAGAGCCATTTTCCCGCGCCGATGGAGCCGAAGTCGTACCCTGACGGTTTGAACGCAGACCTGACCGCAGTGCGGCCTATTAATCTCTGCGACAGCATCTTGAGTGTGTACACTCGATTGGGGATGCAGAAGAAATGCAAAATTTGAAGAATTACGCAACGAATTCCCAAGAGGAGATGCGCAGGTCGGGAATGGAGATGTACGATAGCAGGTGCGTCACGTTAAGTTTGTTGGGGATTGGAGAAGCTCCGTCAGAGCGCTCGAAAAAATGTCCCCATCCAATCCGTCCAACCGCCCGTGCCCGTCGGATGAGCTTTCCCAAGGCCCAGTCCAGCGCGGGCCTGGGATTGGCCCAGGGGTTGCTTGCTCGCTGCTAAGCCTCTAAATTTCTGGTTCCCGCCTAAGAATCCCGGGCGACCGGGACCTTGATTGGCAGCAAATCAGCTCCTGGTTAAGCCGCCAAATCCCGCACTCTTGGACCGATTCAAGGCCAGTGACATCTTCGGTCTTGGCGGCTTTCAAAAGCTCCGCGAGCGCGCAGCGCCCATGGATATTCAGCTGACTTAAAAATAAACCCGGAAAGATTCCCTAAAGGCTATCTTTGGATGAATGATCTATCTCGCCATCAACAGCACCTTGCAGTGTCCTAACTACCCTGATGCTTCACTGCTTTCACCAAACACAGCGCCACAAGGAGAGCAATGTCACAAACCATACACCAGGTGACATGGCAGTCTATGGAATATCTCCAAAGGTGTATATGTACAGGTAGATGCATACATGGACACCAGGAAGCGAAGTTGACATCGAGGGTGAATAAGGTAGTTGCCTAGGTATCTTCAAAACTCAGTCTTCGCCGCTGGCCAGCGCAGCCTCAACAACCGCCTCCGCCATCTTGCAGCCCTCCTTTAGAAGCTTCGTATTCTTCTTCCCGCCGGCCAAGTCAGACTTCCGGACAACCTTCTTGAGGAAGTATTGAAGGCCCCTTGCCAGGTCAAGGGCTGCCTGAACTCCGCCGAACACTTTCGCGATGGTTTCCTCGGAGCGATCGTTCGCCTGGCACTCGAGCAGTACATTGACAAGCATGACCTCGACAAAGTCGCGCGTCTTCTTCTGCAGGTACAGAAGGTTGAGGCGTTTGAGCACGACCAGCCCAAGACTGCCGCCCGCGACGAGGGCTCCAAACATCTTGGCCGTGTTAACAATGCGCCTCGTATCCGTAATCTCTTCTTCCTCATCCTCTACTTCATCGTCGCCAAAACCGGTTTCTCCCATCCTCGCAAACAATCTCCAGAGACTGGCTTGGAACGCCCATCTGACCTCACGCTGCTCCGCGCAGAGACGCTTGGCTACCAAGGTATAGTACGGGTTGTAGTGCTGCTCTGCGCCCACGCACTGGATGATGACGTTTGGAATCTCCCGCTGGCGCTCCTTGTTTAGCCGTAATTTGAGAATGCGGTAATACGCGTCCTGGTAATCCAAGGCTGACATGACGGAGACGAATATGGCACGTCGTACTTCGGTGTTCATGCCTTGCTCCCTGGCTAGTTCGCCCAGGTCTGGGCCTTGCTCGACGTCGTCGAGAAGGATGCTCTCATCGTCGCTATCCTTGTCTTCCACATTGATAGCCTTCTCGTCACCCTTGTAATCTTCCAGCCGACCAGCCCAACTCGCACCGACAAGCCACCATTTACCCTTCTTATCGGCATCTCGAATGTCCTTGAGACCTATCCGCATAGGCTCGGTGGCTTTGACCTTTCTCGACTTCAGTTGGCCAAGCAACTTCTTCATCCGTGTAATATGCTCCGAAATGACCGCCGATGCGCCAGCTCCAGCTTTCATCTTGTTGTTTTTCAAATCGGTGATTGTATCAATCATAAACTTGGTCCTAACAGTCAGATTCTTCTCGCCCGCTTTCGCCACCGCTGGTGGGATCAAGGAGACGATATCCTTTAGCGCCATTGGGTCGTCTTGTCGGAGCGTAGGACCGCACATGCGGACTATCCTAAGCAGCAGCTCAGCATTAAGCTCCGAAAGATTCTCCAGGAGCATTCGGATGTAGTCGAAAACCAGATTGGGCCCGATGAGCTGAAAAGTGTAGAGCTCCGAGATAAAAGTGATCAGGTTCGACGTCTGCTTTGGCACATCTGGCCGTTCCAGAGCGGCCACTTTAGCCTCCTCGTAGTACTTGTCGAAGCGCTGCACCATATCCTGTATCAATTGTCCTCCAAAGTCGGTCCCAAGCACCATATAGGCGGCTGTGGCAAAACCAGCAGAAAGAATGAGGAGCGTGTCGGGTAAGCTTGTCGGTTCGCAAACCTGGATCAATAGCAGATCCACTAACGAAGAGGTAACATGCTGCCGGGGATACTCTCGGTAGAGCTTCTCGATCTCGGTCATGATATTCAACATGTTGGACTCTGTTATCCTGTTGACTAGACCTTGGGTTTGTCGACGAATCCGCCCGGCCAGTTCGGCATCCGTTCCGGATTCTTTGCGTAGTGATGGAGGCACATACTTTGCCGTTTGTCCTGTTGTCGGAGCCACATACGGATTCTCGCGGACTCGCTTCTGCGGCTCTTTTGTTGTCCCTTCGTTTTCAGAATCGAACCCCTCAAAATCGTCCTCGCTCTCCTCCTGGTCCTCGTCAGAACCAGCATCCTCCATACCCTCATCATCCAAATCATCCATAGATTCATCGAACTGCTCCGATTCCTCGCCTTCGTCCGAGTCAACCTGCGGCTGGCTGTGTGCAGCTGCCGCTGCTTCCGCCTTTCTCCGTTTTTGGGCCAACCAATCGTCCGCCTCTGCCTTGCGCTTGCGCTTCTCTTGCTTCTCCTCACTGATTCCGCCACTCAAGCCCTCCAGCAGGTCCCCAAGACCGTCATTCTTGAAGGACTGTGGAAGGTTCTTCCGATTCTTCAACCCGAGCTTCCTTTCTAGGTCTGCGATCTCTGCGTCGTCTTGTGCCAGTTTCTCTTTCACCGTCCTCGAAAGTTTTCGTTGTGGCAATGAATCCTGAGCTCCTCTCTCATGGTCTTCGTCTCTATCTTCATCTGTATCTTCGCCGTCGGCCTCGGACTCCTCGTCAAATATCCCATCGGAAAGAAGGGAATCCTCGGCGTCTTCGCCAAGATCGTCAGCATCTTCAACGTCCACCTCTTCGCCCACTGGCTCGGGCCGCGGCTGCTTCAATATAGGCTTCGGGGTCGTGCCACCCGAAACAGCGTTCTCATTCCCAACCTTCCGCGCTCGGTGCGAAGCATTGGTGTTGCGGTTTGTAACAACCCGCTCGGCCTGCTGATTTCGGCCAGCTGCGGTGCGATGAGCTCGGGATTGCTGCCTCTCGGCCTTGCGGCGCTCCTTTCTCGACGCGACGGTTCCTTTGTCGGCTCCGCTTTTGTTCCCGGGCCTCGGAGCTGCAGACGTGTGAGTAGGATATCGCAGCGGGGGGTTGCCAGAGATGGTCTTTCTCACCCGAAGCACTAAGCTCCTTGAGAAGGTGGGGTGGGAGCGTTGGTCGTTTGATCCCTGATGGTGGCATTGTTTCGCTCTAGACCTCTGTAGGTGCCGGTTGGAGAAACCGGGAATATCTAGTTTCGAATCACTGTGTCTTCAACCCTTTCAGCGGGCTATCTCGAATGGCATCCTGAAGTGTCCTGGATCAGGGACCTCCAGCTTGAACTTTTCTTATCGATACGCACCAGGTCGCTGTGGGGCAGCGAGCGATAACCCATGAACGCAACCAATAGACATTCCACTGGATGAATCATTGGCAGAACGCGGCTGGAACTCGAAAGCAAATTTTTTTTTCTTCTAATCCAGGCCTCCTTGGTGTAATGCATCGGAAGGAAAAACAGAATTCTGAGATAACTTATGTCTGTTGCCTAGTGAGAGATGAACATGTACCAGAAGAGGTGTGAGCTCCACGGTACATTTACACGCCGGGTTCAAAGTGGGGGCACTCATAGTTAGTGGGTCTCGCTGCTGTCCCACATGAAAGCCGCCTGAGTATCTGGGTGGAGTGCGACTACACTTCACTCTAGTTCCCATGTATCAACCACAATACTTAAATCAAAGACAACGCACACCAAGATGGGCCACTTATCACACGATGAGGTATTTTCACAAATACTACCGCCTTGTTTAAAGTCTTGCTCATCTAGATGCTAATCGACGTCTCCAGTTCTTCATCAAGCTAGCTGACGTCTTCAGCACGCGCAAAACCAAAGGCCACGGCGCAGTCTTTCTTACCCAAAAAAGACGTAAATTCCTTCTTCCCTCTCTCCACAACCCTCGCATCTCGCCCTCTAACTTTCTCGCAGTTTCGTACGACCAACCATCAAAGACACCGTCAGACCAGCAGCAAGAGGAGGATCCTCTTGCGGACTTGCACCCCACCCAGCCGCTCCCCGTCCTCGTCCGTGCGACCAACGGCAAGGGTAAGGCTGACCGGGCGGCCAAAGTCAAACTGTCAACGGTCGTGCAGCCGGACGAGTTGGAGGGCTTCTACTCGCGGTATGCTGAGGTGTGCAAGGCCGGCATGTCGGCGCTGAAGCCGAGGGACCGCACTAAGCGGAAGGCCAAGGCGAAGAAGAGGAAGGGCGCAGGAACCGCTTGAGGTTTGGAGGATTTAATGGGCTTGCTGGGTAATGGGACCTTAGCCGTATCGGCGGATGCTAGATGCTGCTGTGACAGAGCGGGGGAGGGTGGCTTCTGCGGGCTCCTGAGAACCAAAAAAGGAGGTCCGAGTGCATGCTGGTCTCTCTGGTCACTCAGAGTCCATGAGACTAACCGAAGCAATGGTAGATCAAGGGCCCCTTTTTATTCCGTCACTAGGGCGAACAAAACATCATTGTGCCCTTGAGTCAGGATGGCTCCTTGACAGCACAAGGATGTGGACCATGCGGCAGGAAGGGCAGTTAGATTCTCGTCAGACCTCAACTGGCTGCGCGAGGACCCATAGTCCTGGTCACGAACGATATAAGAGGTCACCTTAAGGAGAAAAACATGGGTATTTACAGACCCACTACACCAGGAGTTCTGGTCTTTGTCCTAACGGAGACCGTCTTACCTTGAACAATGTCTCTTATCCTTTGAAACTCCATATCGAGCATTATTTTTTTAATCAATCCGGCTTCACATTACACGCCTCAAACCTCCCACTCAGCAGCAAAATTCTCCTCCATCCGCCTAAACCGGCACGCAAGCGAGCAAGCAACCCCTCGCGTACGGCCGCTTTGCCTACCTCCCAGAACCACCCACTCAAACCCAGCCCATAACCTGTCCCTGAACTTCTCAGCGATCGCTCACATCAGTTCAACGGTAGCATGAGAAGTGCTTCAGCATCGGGGGTTGTCAAGATCCTGAAGGCAGATAAAGAGGCCAATTTATTGGGGTCCTCAGAGACGCTGGTTTGTGAATTCACAACGCATAGCAAGCACCATATGGTCTATTTAGCGTCTTGTGCTTCCTCTCGGTGTCAACCGAGTCAAAGTGTGCCAATAAGTATAGCGCAACAAGTCTCCCTTCCCCCCCCATGCTAGGCTGTTTAGACAACAAATCCGATAGGGGATGTGTTTATTTCTCTGGAGTTCACTCCGCCAGTTCGCCAGTGCATAAGCATACACACCTGGAGGCTCACACTTCTTAAAATGATGTTACGGGCCTAGGTGCTTTCCCTATCTGTGGTACCTAATAACTCCCACAATTGGGAGACCTTGGAAACCATTGACGACCACAAGGTGCCAATGGACTCAAGTCTCGAGGAGCGGAAGCCTTTGTAGGACCGAGAGAGGCAAGTCCAACAGTCGACGATTGCCGCTGGCCAGCAACGACATCCCGAGATAGGAATCACCAACATGCCGCCAAATCCGAAGGGGTATCATATCAAGGGTATGCGGGTGCCCGCATACTACCGCCGTCCAACTGCACCGAGACGCCAATACCAATCACGCCAGTGCCACTTTCCGGAAAGATCTGATCCTACGCTTCTCCGCACGCGACTCACCGAAAGGTCCGCCAGACTGGCACCAGCTTGGAAGCCAACATTCTGGAACGACAATGCCTTTACCAGTAACACGCCTACCACTGCCCGATGCCCTTCCATCGAACGCCACCATCAACGGGAGAATCAGATGCTTATTCGACAATACATTCTAGGATCAACAGCCGTCCGACCTCCCTGTCTGCGGTACCAGTATAACGCAGGGCCCTAGCGTGCAAAAACATCGCGAAGAACTTTTTTGCGATTGTGAGTTGCCGAACGCCGAGAACCGGTGAAGCGCCTCAAGCACTTCAAAGCGCTTTTGTCATCTCGGCAGACCTAAACTATCCTCCTCGAGAAAAGTAGCCTGAGTAAAGGGTGCGGCTGGCAGCTCTCATTATGGAGCCGCAGCTGCCGGAGCCCGTCTACCAGGCGGTAAAAGATAGGAAACCATGAGAGTTGCCGAAGAGCGCAAGGAAATGAAAGTAATAACACGCGAACATGCCGGGGTAAATCGCAAAACTAAACCGCCAGGTGCCCGAGAATGAGGACCACTTGTTACAAGGACAGGTAATGTGCGAGTGCAAAGCAGCCGGCTGCCCTTGACGATCTCGATCGACTGGGCCACAGCCTGGGAGTGGCCTGCCATCTAGTGCAATCGTGAGCTCCTCGAGGCCGGCATGTTGGCTGTTCACATGATTTGATCCTGGGTGAGGCCGCCGTGGGGATCGGTATCCATGCTGTCACCGCCACCAGGCGTGAGATATTTGACGTAGCTCAAGCCAAGGGGCCGACCGCCGTATTGATACCCTTGAAACTTGGCAATGGCGGTCTCCGCAGTGTCGGCATTGTCGAAGCGGACGACACCACTGCCGCGAGATCGGCCGCTTGGTTCGTACTGAATCTCGGCTTGTTCAACCTTACCGATGGTGGAAAAGAGTTCAACGAGATCCTCGTTGCTTGTCGACCATGGGAGCTAGGGGCAGTTAATTAGGACCATCTCGAACACAGAGCGGTAGGGCCGTGTGAGAAAAACTTACGTTGCGGACGTAGATGGTATCGCACTTCTCGACGCCGCTGGTGGCGTGATCGGTGAATGGGTTGGGGGGGACCGAGGCATTACCAGCGTCGTACACACCGCCGACACCGGGACCACCATAGCCGCCGCGACCACCGTAGCCAAATCCACCGCGACCACCACCAAAGCCGCCGCGACCAAAACCGCCTCCAAATCCTCCACGCCCGCCCGCGAAACCGCCACGGCCGTAACCTCCCATGGTAGGCCCCGCAAATCGATCTTCACGAACCTCG
Organism: Corynascus novoguineensis; assembly: GCA_033296725.1. Lineage (NCBI taxonomy): Eukaryota > Fungi > Ascomycota > Sordariomycetes > Sordariales > Chaetomiaceae > Corynascus > Corynascus novoguineensis. The sequence continues at coordinate 36,171 of MU857676.1, read as the reverse complement.
AGCAAGCGACCCTGCCAGTCGTAGCCGTTGAACTGTTGGATCGCGTTGCGAGCATCGTCGGGAGACTCGAAAACGACAATACCAGAACCCTTCGGTCTGCCATCCTGGCCAATATGGACGTCGGCGCGAATGACGCCGCCCGCACGAGCTGTGAGGAAGTGATCAGCCGATAGTTCGCAACTCGCATAGGTCAGCTTTGGCAATTAGTTCCTTACCGGCCTGTCGGAAGAGGTCCTTCAGGTCCTGCCAGCCCACGTTGAAGGGAAGCTAATTCAAGCTAGTCAGTACCCAATAGCTCGGATCATAGGGAGCCGGGAGAGAGA